>OZ020278.1:11428728-11601214 GCA_963971205.1 Aethes cnicana | reverse complement strand
GCCCGCCTCGTCAGTTTTCTCTATGTCGGCATCGAGGTCTATGATCAGGTCGCCGATGCCGATGTCCCACTCGTTATCATCGTACTCGAAGTTGGCGTGCGCGTGGGGCGCGGGGCGAGCTCCGCCGGCCGGCGCGCCCTCCCTCATTGGCGCCGCCATCCGCGCCGACGAGCCGCGCCCGCCCCCTCGCGCCCCGCACTCGACAACACCATTGTAGCCCTGCAACAACAACCAACACTTGCAACTCACACTCACTAGGTAAGTATACTAGTGTAGCTAGCTCCAGCAACTTCCTATTTACCGTCATTAATTAATATTTTCATTAATTTTTGTACCTAATATAAGACCATCCGTAAGATCTTAGATTTAAGTTTAAGTTAGGGACTATACAATCCATCGTAATTTTAGTATGTACCTATACATATACAGTGTAAACTCTTTATAACGAAACTTAAGGGACCGAGCATTTTTTATCGTTATAGAGAGTTACCGTTATATGGAGTAAAGAAAGAAAAACAACTAAATTCACAATATTTTTTTATATGTACATATTTGATAAACTTTTTTGTCAACACTTATTGCTTTTGTTTTACTGGCCATGTTAACAATTTCAAAGTTGGTTGACGACTGATAAGACGATAGGTACAGCTGGTGTGTTTAGACCATCCTTTCCAAGTAAACGCAGTAATGATGCACGTGTTGAAGGCAATTAACAATAACAAAAGCAAGACGCTGTTTACGACCTCGGAAGTTTCGGAGCCTCAAAGGTTTAGTCGGTGTCTTTTGTAACCTGATAAGATAACATAAACAATAATATCGATAGTGAATATGTATTTACTGTGACTAAATATGAACACATTTCTTCGTAATAGAGAATGGCTGCTGCGCTATAAAGAGTTTATCAATGTATGGGTTTTAAGGTAAACCAACCAAATTGTGCTCACTTCTACGTTAAAGGGAGTTTATCGTTATAAAGAGTAATGTTATAAAGAGTTTCCACTGTATGTATTTTTATACATATTAATGTAAACGTAATGTGAATCTGTATGATTAAATTTTGAAAATAATAATAATTTTAATACTTATGTAATTATGTATTTATATACTGTATTCTGCGTATATATTCATTTATGAATACCTATGTAGATGTGTATTTTTTGTTGTTGTAAGTAATAGCTACATATTTATTGGCTTTCGTTGCACCGCTACAACAATTTCTTTTTTGCCCAAAGGTTTAACTGGTACTGCCTTATGGCATTAAGTTCGCCTTTTGTATTAGTTTTTTACTAATGTGCAATAAAGTTTAAATAAATAAAAAAAAAATAGAACCGACTTCAAACTCCGATATCCTGTGAAGTCGGTGTCAAGTTCACTATAAGATAGTCATAGCTTTGGGGCGAATCACTTGACACCGACTTCACAGGCTGTCGGAGTTTGAAGTCGGTTCTATTTTTTTATTGAACAATTTTTTTCGGCTATACTTTCCAAACGATGGGACGTTAGTCTCACTGTAGTCTTTGAAATTGATGCCAAAATCATACACATGCTAACAAATTTCGAGGAGTTCCCTCATTTTGTCATGGATCCCATCATCAGAACTAAACCAAATTATTAAAAGGGTTCAAGTTGGAGGTACACCTATCAATAAAAAAAAGAATCATCGAAATCGGTTCACAATTGACGGAGATAATATGCGTGGTCATACATACAAAAAATATATATATACGCGTCGAATTGAGAACCTCCTCCTTTTTTTTCGTCGGTTGAAAAAGGCCTTCTGCTGAGTTTGTTACGGCGCTTATTCTCAAGCAATGGGTCTAGGAAGCGCTGGTAGATTCATTTCTGTCATTTAACAGTGACGTGTAAACGTGTCCAGATTTGGCCTATTTGCTGAATAAGAATTTTCATTTTCCTATGCGCAGAAACACTATCGTACCTACTTTTTCCCGTTCCCGTGAGAATTTCGGGAAATTGCTAAGTGCTTCCCTGCATACCTACCCCAAGGAACCTACATGGCAAATTACAGCATCCTACAACCAGCGTGTAGGTACATTGTGAATGCCCTGCCACTTGGTTTGCGATCCTAAAGACAATCGGTAGTTTTTCTGTACGAAAATGAACCTTATGTGCGCTGCTTACTGCTTGTCAGCAAATTGGTCAGTTTGGACTGTAACGTCTGTAACTGAACACTTTAAATGCAAGTGACGTTCATAAGGTTCATTTTAGTGTGTTTTCGTTTAGAAAGCCTACACCCGTCTTGGGAATTTTTGGATCGCAATCATAACCACAATGGCCAAACGCAATACCACTGAAGTAGTTTCGGCTGTGCTTTGTCATCAGTCGGTCAGTCAGTAACGCATGATTTCTATTTATATTGATTAACTAAGGAATTCTTTTCTTACTCAAAGAAATAAATAAATGTCGCAATGAGATAATGATGTACGTTTGGATCTTCGTTTTCGATCTGTGAGAGCGAGATACTTCGCAAAAAAAAAAACTATAAGAAAATACCTGCTCTCTCGGTATGATTTAAAATTCATGAGACATCTAATAATAGATTTTTTATGTACAGGATTAGTATTGTGTTTGTGTCAGTAGGTAGGTATACTTGACGTGCTATCCAACAGTGCATTTCAATAAGTTCCATAAATCGCAGTGTTAATATATATACACGGTGGGTCAGAAAATATGGCAAATAATTAACCAAACTCAAAAAAAAATAAAGACCTATACAATATACTTAGAATCGATAGCCGATACTGTGGGTTAATTATTTGCCATATTTTCTGACCCACCATGTATATACAGCATTAAAAACTTCTTAAATGAACATGTCCATTTAAAATTATTCCTTTATAGAAATTTCATATCGTACGAAGTTATAACCAATTCAAAGAGGCAATAATCGTAAAACGGCCGTAAAAGAGTGTAGATAAGCTTGCAATGAGTACTGGCAGGCAGGTTGTGGTGCGGTGCGGACCTAGCAGAGCTAGTCTGCTTTGTTTGGCTCACATTTGGCTCAACCATGTCTCACTCACTGAACCATAGACGTAAATAATATAGACCCGGTCTAACGTACACGTAATATGTCCCCACTTCCACGGTGTCCAATCCAAAGCTCTGTCACCGAGCGTGCGTGACAATAAGCGTTTTTAAAAAAACTTTTTTCGAAACTGTTTCTCAGTATCTAAAAACTTGTCTCGTTGTTGAAAAAATGTGACCCAGCTTTAGTGTCACGATATAAGTTTAACTTTGGATTGGACACCAATGAAGTGGGGAAACATGACATGTATCTACGTTAGGCCGGGTCCATACGAAGTATTATTTATGTCTATGCACTGAACACAACATTTGCGTCGCCCGAGTGTCTTCTCATTTCTAAAACCGCATCCTGTGCTAAAATCCTCAGCCGGTCTTACACAGTCCACCTTAATTAGTTGCCGCTTACGCAATAAACGTCATATCTGTGCCATTATATTGTAAAAATATTCACGTCGCTTATCTCAATCACTTTAGTTAGCAGTACCTACTTACTGTAAACATTAACATTTAACGGTTAATAACGGTTTTTTAAAATACCTTAATAACACCAGTTTGGAATACTGATTTTAAGCCAATTAGTTCGTTAAGGAATCTGTTTAAAACAGGCTCTGTTTTAATTTTACACTTACTTACTTACACTTAATTTAATCTGAGTTCGTTTCGAATAATAAAAAATATAATTCTGGATTTTTAAAACGATGCAATATAAAATTGACGATCCGCTAGAAGAAATTATAGCCGTATCAATCAGTTACAGCCAGGGCTTGTAACCGGTTAATTAAAAAAAACCTCGAAATAGCCAAATAATTAGAATTATTTTATACTCTTTATGTGGAACTCCATAGTGTATTTAGGTTATTACTTCGTATTATTTTATAGCCTTATTAAACATGAAATAGTAAACGAAAGAACGATAAGAAAACCGGTTTATTTGTATGGAGGATGTAACCGGTTTCAAGCCCTGGTTACAGCCATAACATCGTTGATTGAAGTAGGAAACGGTGAGTTTTCACGCTTACTGAAAGCTTAGAATACGAAAATAAGTTTTATCAAACGAGAACAACCTACCTAATGCAAGCACTGCCTTCACGCGCATTTGTATGTAATGTGTCTGTCTGTCTGTCTGTCTGTCTGTGAAATAATTTTTAATATTGTAGGTGAGCACTAAGGACAGATTTCCTCCAATTCTCATTTATAAAAAACGGAAAAATTTCCAGTCGTGTTCGTGCACTTAAATTCTTCATTCATATCCACTTTTCAACGCACAGCCTTTCTTTAATTAAGCGCAATTTTGCTCACGGTTTCCGCAAACAGCTTAAGCAGTTAGAAATTATTTGAAATCAACTGGAAAGAGCAGAGAATAGAGAAGAGTTACAGCCTATTGAACAAAAAGGAATTTACAGTCGTATAAGTGCGATCTTCACAAGGGAAACCCGCAGTTTCCTAATATTCTTTGCAACTTTTAACTAACTTCACAAGAAGCTCAACAACTTGTGAGAATGTTAACAAAGTAAGGTCAAGAATTCACCCCGTAAATTTGACATTCGATATTTATTTACTTATTACAAAAAAAAATCTTTTTAAATATATTGCATGCAAGAGTTGTTGAACACATTTTAGTGTACTTATATAGTGTACGTTTCGGACGATGAATAGTCTCGAACGTATTTGGGATTCAGCCAATTAGGATTTTACACTTTTTACACGAAAACGTGTTATATTCAAAATTTTAAACTATAGTATGTCCAGTCTAGAAACTATCAAGTCGAGGGGACTATATAAACGACACTGAACACAAAAAATTGTCTGTATGTATGTATGTACGTATGTCCGGATTTAACTTCGAAAACTACTGGACGGATTGCAACAAAATTTGATATAGAGCCTATAGAGGTAGTTTATAACACTGGTCAACATATATGTAGACTACGTTTTATCCCGGAAAACGCATAGTTCCCGCGGGAACGCTATTTCCTTCGACGCGGACGAAGTCGCGGACAGAAGCTAGTAAATAAATAAATGATCACCAAGGCGCTCAAACATGGCGCGCGTTATAAAGAGAGGTACTAGGAAAGCAGCGCAACAGGGAGATTACTTCAGCGGGCAGTTTATAGTCGTCGGGTTTACTGCGCCCTTTTGATAACTCCTCGTAACTATTTTACGACGCGCTCTTATGGCAGCCTGGTACGCGCTACGCTCTTTATTTCAAAACGAACTTCTAATTTAAAACTTTAGTTTTTCAAACGTTTAATTATACCTATTTCCAAACTTCATTTTATTAAGAGTTAGGCAAGCTTTTTATGTAGGTAGCCCACAGAAGTGAAGTGTGACTCATGTAATGGCAATCAAGACGTCTTGAGCAGTAGTTACAGTAGTGTCAGAGACTCTGATTACCATATATTCATCCAAGTTAATGTTTTTCGAAGTTGAAAATTTGGTTTCACATCACACTCACTTAACTGGGCCCACTGGTCCATACAACATACCAAAAAATCAGAACTACCTACATACATACATTGCGATTTTAAGGTGTTTAGCCATCGATTAGCGCCGACTTATGATGTTTACTACTACTACTACTACAGCCTATTTGCGTCCCACTGCTGGGCACAGGCCTCCTCTCATCACGAGAGGGTTTGGGCTATAGTCCCCACGCGGGCCCAGTGCGGATTGGGGACTTCACACACATCTTTGAAATACTTCGCAGATGCGTGCAGGTTTCCTCACGATGTTTTCCTTCACCGAAAAGCTCAGTGGTAAATTAAAATTGAATTTCGCACATAAGTAAACTTACAGGTGCGAGCCGGGATCGTACCCCCGACCCTCGGCATGAGAGGCGTTAGGTCGAACCACTAAGCTTATGATGTCTAATGTCATCTAATATGGAGTCTTCTCTCCGCGACATTTGATAAACCGATTACTTATCACTAAAGAGAACGTTACGATTACAGACTTTAATTACTGATGACTCAGTAGCTGTGTAATATCAAGATACAAGTACAAGTTAAATGAAAATTACATTGAAGGATGTTAATTCGAACAGCTGTTCATTATAAGCACATTTATACGTCGTCCGTAATTACAGGAGGAATCATTTAAATGGTGCCTTATCTGTCCATGCCTAATTAGTCCACGTAAGTAGGTACATATTATTGAGTTCATGTACGTACATCGCGATAATACTACTCCAGCGAATGCAAATTAACTAACTATAACCAAGCCACCATATTAGGTAATAAAAATTAAAGACGTATTTTGTCTGTCATTCGATTTTTATTTTATAAGGCATAAAGGCAGTGTTTTGTTTCAGTGCTAAGGAATAATCTTATACCTACTTGAAACGAGCTATCTGCAGCTATTTACTTGTTTATTTTATACAAAGGATCTCAGAAACGGCTCTAATGATTTGAACATATACCTAATCTATACTATAATAAAAGGGCAGAACCCAGCGTGTCTGTACATAGAAAGAAAAGTTCAAAAAAAAAAGAACGGGGGGTCTAAAGATGTATCGTAGACCACAAAACAGCTATTTTTAGAAATCTTTTCTGTCTGTCTGTCAATCTGTCTGTTTGTTACAGTTAATCTCCGAACCTACTGAACCGATTTGAACGCAGTTTTCAAGGGTAGATAGAGCATCATTTGGAGCAACATATATAAAAGCTATGTTTGATTAAAATCGGATATCGGAAAGAAAAGTTATCGGCAATTTTATACTCCACGCGTAGGAACTTCGTAACCACGCGTAGGCTTAACTCAGTCTAAAGTCTTAAGCCATGTTCAGGTTAACTTCATTAGATGTTAACCCAAACAAACGGTTAACACTCGAACGGCTTAAGCCCTTCGAACGGCTTAAGTCTAAGAACGAGTTTTCCGGTCCTTGGTAGGAAGTCGCGGGCAGAAGCTAGTACTAAGTATATAGGTTTCCGGGTGCGAAACACGATATAGCTATTTTTCGGCCAGGCTCAGGTCGCCAGCTGTCCGGCTTATAATTCATCAGCCCCGGACCGCGGATAAACAAACCTACAAATTATCTCCACTAATTCCAATGTCACAAACTGTCGACATAATAAAGCTTCTGGTTCGTTATAAAACATTAACACAGAGTTTCGCCAATAAATCTCGGTGATTCCATTAGATACGTTTTAAAGCTTGGGATGAATGCGAAATCCGAGCGAAAGATAGGAAGATCCGTAGCGATATAAATCGCGGATTCCATTACGTCCAGCCGTATGTTTGTCAATAGGCCGGCTGATTGGGCTCCCGCGCGCCGGCTAGGGTTGCCAGATCAGTGGACCAACATATGTAGTAAAAAAAACTAAAATGTGGAATTTTTGGGGTAAATGTTGGGAAATATTTATAAATCAATGCGGCACACCACGGGCGTGTGCTTTTTCTTTTCACTTAATGTAGAAAAAAACGGACGCATTCATTTAATGTAATTAATTTATGTTTTAGTTTAGCGGGATATCGCTGGAGGGACGTCGTCGAAGCGGACTTGCGGAGCCTCCAAGTCAGCGACTAGCAAGGAGGTGGCACAGGACAGGGCACAGTGGCGAAAGCTTATTTCGGAGGCCAAGATCCATTTTGGGTCGCTGAGCCAGCGTAGTTAGTTAGTTTAGCGGAAATCTGGACATGACATAAATATCGCGAGAATCCAGCCGAATGCCGACCATCTATCTGGCAACCCTAGCCGGCTCGCGGAGAATGATGCCGCGGCCTGGCGCGCTGCCCGTACTTGCATCCGTCCCGATGTTGCTGCTTGCTTCATAAACCATATAAGCGGATGAGATGATAGTGTTATCAAACTAGCTTGAAATAAGACTGAATCGAAAGTCAATATTCCATTCGATATTAAGTACCCCAAAGTTTTATAACGAAAGTCTTCAACCTGCTTTCGATCATGACCAGAGATAGGACAAATCTGCGTCATTGCTCGCAATAATGTGGACATGACTCTAAAATCAATCAAAATGTTAATCAATTAATTAAAGCTTGGCAAGTGCCTATTTGGACCTGATTTATATTTTTGAGGTAAAAAGAAATAGACTGATTACAGAAAATTTGGAAAAAATACTGATTATTTTCTTTAATAAATCTATGCTTTAACAAACTTTTGTATTTATTGAGTAGGAATTAGTCAAGTAAGAAATTAATTAAATGATAACATATTTTATTAATTTTTGAGTCATGTCCACATTATTGCGAGCAATGACGCAAATTTGTCCGATATCTCTCTGATCATGACAATACGACTTCCACCTTTCGAGGCTTGAAATGTCTCATTATACATACTGGGCATCATACACAAGCTCAAGTGACCCAAGGAGCGATGGAATGGAACGTTCCATACTAGGAATTATAACATATTTTAATACTATCAAGCATCTCAAGCTGGTTTGAGCAGGCCAAATCAAATCTACCACTGAGAAGATGGACGGACGAAGAAGAATGAAGACAGACCGCCAGCAAGATAAATCGGTATCAAAGCGCAGCTAAGCCTGAAGTATATGGAAGTAATCATCAATAGAGGAAGATGCTACACCAGTGGAGATGTATATGCTAAGCAGTGGGCAAAATACTTGATGAAGAAGATTTAATTTTTATGTATAGTAGAGGTGGTGAGGTGGCGTGCGATCGAACGTTGATAGTTATGATATATGTACTTATACATGTATATTTTTATAACAACGACGACGTTATACCTAATGGCCGAGTTGACCTGGGGCGTGTGTTTAACGAAGCGATGTCCTTGTTCGGTCCATTAATACTCAACAAATCATCTTGTTTATCTTTTACGTTAATATTGTAGATAAAATGCGATATGCCCATAATAAATGTTTCATATATGTATACCTAATGCCTCTTCGATTTCTGTATTACAATATTTATTAGGATTGATTGGATTGAATAAACAATTGAAGAGCGTGGCACTGTTGGTTGAGTGAGTCGTTAGTCAACGTGTTAATCTATTGTCTAGCTAGAACAAATAGAGCCTGGTTATCGCGCCAACACTAGGAGCCCACAGATAATAGCACTACAAAATCCAGTGTCAGCGGTGTCACGAGTTAATCTATGATGCGAGGCGATAATGGCGAGATTATCCCACGTAGCCATGTAACTATCCGCTAGAGCAAAATTGTTGTTCCGCGGCAAATTGCGGCACTTTATTCGCCGCGTAATGAGCCGGTGTAATGGCCCTCTATGCATTATAGTGTTAAACATTTCGAACGGTAATGATATTATTAAACTACATCACGCGAGAGACGTCTCGAGCTACTCCGCGAACTTCGTGATGAAGATACTATGATATGGTGTGTTGAACTGCACCAGGCACTATTAGAATAACGCAAAAAGATTAGTGGGAAACTTTGCGGTGCCACTCGCTGGATCGCAGCCAAGAATTACGTTAGGTCACTACTCGATTTTTAAAAGACCGAGATTTCTATTTTTGTTAGAGATTGCAACGCCCATATGATATCTACTATTATCTATCAATGGCGAAATTATCTATGTTCGACAGAACAAAGCAAACCACAAGAAAAACGTGTGACAACAGCAGATTAGGAAATGAGCGATGAGAACGTAACGTAATCTACGCGGACTAAGCAGGGGAGGATTACCCAATCCACTCCGACCCACCTGTACACAAAGCCGCGGCGGATACGCCTCGTTCTAAAAGCACGTTTAAAGGTGAAACGGACTATTTGAATGCGAAGATAAACCGACAGGCTGTAGGGTAATATTTTCTTTGTGAGAAAGGTGAGCGTAAATTGATTTGGAACGATCCCGGGAAGATGCTAATAACAGGTTAAGCGTGAAATGCCCCGAAGCGGGCAATATCGGTGGGATTATCGTCGACAGGCGACCTGGCTGATGTCTGTGAACTTAGCATATCAATTTCGGGCATCTCACAATCTGATGACAGTTCTAGTAGCATCCCCAATAGTTCTACAGTTCTTGATAGTTATTTTTCATAGTTCTGCTCATTTTCGAAAAATAACGGAACTTTAATAAATGAGATGCTAACTTCGCGTACCGAAAGTTAGCATCTCAAGAATTTTCGAGTTTTCTCTGCAGTTCTAGTAGCATCCCCAATAGTTCTACAGCCCTCGATAGTTATCTTGAATAGTTCTGCCCGTTTTCGAAAATTAGCGGAAATTTAAAAAATGAGATGCTAACTTCACACTCGGAAACCTAGCATCTCAAGAGTTTTTGAGTTTTTTCGACAGTTCTAGTAGCATCCCCAATAGTTCTACAGTTCTTGATAGTTATTTTCCATAGTTCTGCTCATTTTCGAAAAATAACGAACTTTAAAAAATGAGATGCTAACTTCGCTAACCGAAAGTTAGCATCTCAAGAATTTTCGAGTTTTCTGTGCAGTTCTAGTAGCATCCCCAATAGTTCTACAGCCTTCGATAGTTATCTTGAATAGTTCTGCCCGTTTTCGAAAATTAGCGGAAATTTAAAAAATTAGATGCTAACTTCACACTCGGAAACCTAGCATCTCAAGAGTTTTTGAGTTTGTTCGACAGTTCTAGTAGCATCCCCAATAGTTCTACAGTTCCTGATAGTTATTTTCCATAGTTCTGCTCATTTTAGAAAAATAGCGGAAATTTTAAAAATGAGATGCCAACTTCACAATCGTAAACCTAGCATCTCAAGAGTTTTTGAGTTTTTTCGACAGTTCTCGTTGCATCCCCAATAGTTCTACAGTTCCTGATAGTAATTTTCCATAGTTCTGCTCATTTTCGAAAAATACCGGATATTTTAAAAATGAGATGCCAACTTCACAATCGTAAACCTAGCATCTCAAGAATTTTCGAGTTTTCTCTACAGTTCTCGTTGCATCCCCATTAGTTCTACAGTTCCTGATAGTTATTTTCCATAGTTCTGCTCATTTTCGAAAAATAGCGGAAATTTTAAAAATGAGATGCCAACTTCACAATCGTAAACCTAGCATCTCAAGAGTTTTTGAGTTTTTTCGACAGTTCTCGTTGCATCCCTAATAGTTCTACAGTTCCTGATAGTTATTTTCCATAGTTCTGCTCATTTTCGAAAAATAGCGGAAATTTTAAAAATGAGATGCCAACTTCACAATCGTAAACCTAGCATGTCACGAGTTTTTGAGTTTTTTCGACAGTTCTCGTTGCATCGCCAATAGTTCTACAGTTCCTGATAGTTATTTTCCATAGTTCTGCTCATTTTCGAAAAATAGCGGAAATTTTAAAGATGTGATGCCAACTTCACATTCGTAAACCTAGCATCTCAAGAGTTTTTGAGTTTTTTCGACAGTTCTCGTTGCATCCCCAATAGTTCTACAGTTCTTGATAGTTATTTTCCATAGTTCTGTTCATTTTCGAAAAATAACGAACTTTAAAAAAACAGATGCGTACTTCGCGTACCAAAAGTTAGCATCTCAGGAATTTTAGAGTTTTCTCTACAGTTCTAGTAGCATCCCCAATAGTTCTACAGTTCTTGATAGTTATTTTTCATAGTTCTGCTCATTTTCGAAAAATAGCGGTAATTTTAAAAATGAGATGCCAACTTCACAATCGTAAACCTAGCATCTCAAGAGTTTTTGAGTTTTTTCGATAGTTCTTGTTGCATCCCCAATAGTTCTACAGTTCCTGATAGTTATTTTCCATAGTTCTGCTCATTTTCGAAAAATAGCGGAAATTTTAAAAATGAGATGCCAACTTCACAATCGTAAACCTAGCATCTCAAGAGTTTTTGAGTTTTTTCGACAGTTCTCGTTGCATCCCCAATAGTTCTACAGTTCTTGATAGTTATTTTCCATAGTTCTGTTCATTTTCGAAAAATAACGAACTTTAAAAAAACAGATGCTTACTTCGCGTACCAAAAGTTAGCATCTCAGGAATTTTCGAGTTTTCTCTACAGTTCTCGTTGCATCCCCATTAGTTCTACAGTTCCTGATAGTTATTTTCCATAGTTCTGCTCATTTTCGAAAAATAGCGGAAATTTTAAAAATGAGATGCCAACTTCACAATCGTAAACCTAGCATCTTAAGAGTTTTTGAGTTTTTTCGACAGTTCTCGTTGCATCCCCAATAGTTCTACAGTTCTTGATAGTTATTTTCCATAGTCCTGCTCATTTTCGAAAAATAGCGGAAATTTTAAAAATGAGATGCCAACTTCACAATCGTAAACCTAGCATCTCAAGAGTTTTTGAGTTTTTTCGACAGTTCTCGTTGCATCCCCAATAGTTCTACAGTTCCTGATAGTTATTTTCCATAGTCCTGCTCATTTTCGAAAAATAGCGGAAATTATAAAAATGAGATGCCAACTTCATTCTCCGAAACCCAGCATCTCGAGAGTTTTCGAGTATTTTGCATGAAATACATCCGAAAATACATTATTTTGCCTCTATGAGAACACTCAGGCAAGAGTTCCAGCTTATACAATAACTAACTTTCCTATTCTAAACTCGATTTGGAAATTATTTACGTCACGAAAACTATGTTTTTAATTATACATACGTAGATACGAATGTATTTCAGCAGTTCTAGCGATCACTGTCCATATTTATTGTATCATCTCAAGATGTTAGTTTTACAGTCCTTGATATTCATATACATATACCATTGGGTGAACCTATTTCTGAAAAAAAATTAACGATCAAAATTTCCGAGATGCTAACTTCACACTACAAAAGCTAGCATCTCAGCAATTTTCGAGTATTTGGAAAGAAATATGTTCGAAAACACATAGTTCTGCCCCAGCAAGAGTTCCAGCTAGAAAACAATAAAAATCGTGATTTTCACATTTTCATAATAGGAAGGGTGGTATTTTTCAATAATTCTCATTTGCATCTCAGCAGATTTGGATAGATACGCCGTCAACACTATTACAATAACTATCTTCTCTATTCTAAAACTATGTTTGTATTATAAATACCTACACACGAATGCTATCTACATCTGTTTCAGCAGTTTTAGCGATCAGTGGCCACAGTTCTAGTAGCATCTCCAGCAGTTATACCGTTCTTGATATTCATATGCACATTAGGTATACCATACTTATAGGTGTGAATATTTTTGAATAAACAAGAGAACGACCAAATTTTTATGAGATGCTAACTTCACACAACGTAAGCTAGCATCTCAACAGTTTTCGAGTGTTTTGCACGAAATACGTTCGAAACCACATAGTTCTCGTAGAGACGAGAACACTCAGCAAGAGTTCCAGTTAGAAAATAATAAAAAACGTGACATTCACATTTCTGTAACAAATGCCGGTACGGGAGTTAGGAAAGATGTTAGTTTTCTAGAGTTCCCTTTAGCATCTCAGCAGATTTCGATTGATACGCCTCCAACATGAGTACAATAATGATCTTCCCTATTCCAAACTTGATTTGGAAAGATTCATGTTACGAAAACTATGTTTGTATTATAAATACCTACACACGAATGCTACATCTATTTCGGCAGTTCTAGCGCCCAATGTCCACAATTCTAGTAGCATCTCCATTAGTAATACAGTTCTTGATATTGATATAACATAGATATGCCGATTTTGAAAAAAAAAGTACGATCTAATTTTATGAGATGCTAACTTCATACTAGAAAAGCTAGCATCTCAGCAGTTTTCGAGTATTTTGAAAGAAATACTTTCGAAAACACATAGTTCTGCCTCTATGAGAACACTCAGCAAGAGTTCCAGCTAGAAAACAATAATAATCGAGATTTTCACATTTTGCCAGTAGGTACGGGAGTCAGGAAAAATATTATTTTTCAGGAGTTCCCTTTAGCATCTAAGCAGTTTTCGATAGATACGCCTCCACCATGATTACAATAACTAACTTCCCTATTCTAAACTCGATTTGGAAATATTCATGTCACGAAAACTATTTTTTTTTGTATCATCAATCAATCAATTCTTTATTTCATAATCATTCAATCATAAATACCTACACACGAATGCTCATCTATTTCGGCAGTTCTGGAGATCACCGTCTGCAGTTAGTTTTCAAACCGGGAGTGAAAAGGTTTTTACAGGGTCGGCAGCGCGCGCGAGTCATGCCTCTGGTAATTGCAAGACTTGCAAGCGTCTATGGGCGACGGTAACCTCTTACCATTAGGAGGGCCGGCCTTGCTTGCCACTCCTAATGTACGATTCCCACCAGACGCGCAGAATCGAAAATATTTATTTTATGTGTAAAGGATATTGATGGCCATGAAGCTGACCACCCCATTTTTTCTACCCACAAAAGGCATCGCTAAATCGTTAGTTCATCGTTGGTTCACGTTAGTTCACATAGTTAAATCGTTAGGATCACATGACTTCATGGATTTTTTTCAAAATCTTTGTGGGGCGAGCCAGATTCACGATAGCCACCCCATTCAAAAAATGTCCAAATTTTTTTCACTATATAGCTAGATAATCGTTAGTTCACGTAAGTTCTGTTAAATAAATACAACACTACTTGATACTGACAGCTGTCACTGTCGGTCGGTTGACGTTTGTGACGTTTCTCTTGTCAATGTCATTCCTTGCTACTAAATTCATTATACGTTCTGTTCAATACGAAAGACATCTTTAATTTCCCTATGTACAGTTTCCTTAATATTAAACAAATAGTTCCATTAGGTTATGGGCCCAGACGCCCGGTAGGAGTAGGAAATACATTTAGGCGAAAATAAAAGTTGCTTTCTCGGATCAAATAAGATTAGTAAACCTAACCTTAAAAAGTCTACGCCGGCCGCGTGCACCCATTTTGTTTTTTCAGCATATTTCAGGATATTTCGCAACAGATATGGCGGCATCAATAAACCTATCAATGGGCATTGAGAAATTGACCGGCCGCGACAACTACAGCACATGGAAATTTGCGGTAAAGACGTATCTTGAACACGAAAGCTTATGGGATTGTGTAGTTCCAGAGGACGGAGCTACCGTGGACCCAAAAAAAGATGTTAAAGCCAAGTCGAAGATTATTCTGCTGGTAGATTCCGTAAATTACGTCCATATTCAGGATGCAAAATCTGCCAAACAGGTATGGGAAAATCTCGAAAAAGCATTCGATGACTCCGGGCTTACAAGGAAGGTAGGTTTACTCCGAGATCTTATTACTACAAACTTGGACAGTTGCAGTAGTGTAGAAGAATATGTGAATAAAGTTATGAGTACTGCGCACAAACTCAGAAATATTAATTTTCCTGTCGATGATGAGTGGCTCGGTACATTGCTGCTCGCAGGCCTGCCGGACAATTACAGGCCTATGATAATGGCATTAGAGAGTTCTGGTGTGCGGATTAGTGCAGATTCCGTTAAAACAAAAATTCTGCAGGATGTAAAAAGTTCTGATTCCTCTGCCTTCTACACAAATTTTCATAGAAATAATAGAGCTTACAAAAAATTCCCTAACAAGTCACAAGGCAAAGGCCCTCGGTGTTTTTCATGTAACAAGTATGGTCATTACAGTTCGAACTGTCAGTCTAAAAAGAAACAGTCTTCGAATAATAAAAATACTAATGATAATTCTGGTTTTGTAGCTGCATTCTCCGCTTCCTCGACTGCTGCTGCCGATGACTGCTGGTACATCGACTCTGGTGCCAGCATGCATATGACTAGACATGAAGAATGGATTTATGATAAAAAGCAAGCACCAATCCAATCTATTAAAACAGCAGATAATGAACAATTACAAGTACAAGGATGTGGCACCGTCAACCTAAATGTACCAGGATCCGATAATATGACCAACTCGATACAGGTGAAAAATGTTTTATATGTACCAAACTTAGCAACTAACTTGTTATCAGTGAGCCAAATGACCCAGAATGGCTGTCAAGTAGAATTCACTAAAGAAAATTGCAAAATATACCAGAATAACAAGTTAGTTCTAACTGCTAAATGCCAGAATAATATGTATGTGGTAAATGATACTGCCTATGCCATGCTGGCTTCCACATACTTGTGGCATCAGAGATTTGGACATTTGAACTTCCATGATCTAGCAAAGATAAAAGAATCTACCACAGGAGTTCATTTACCACAAGAACCTAAAACAAATGATATAATTTGTGTGACTTGTCTGGAAGGGAAACAAACAAGACAACCATTTAAACATGAAGGGTCAAGAGCTACTGCCCCATTAGGCTTGGTACATTCTGATATATGTGGAGTAATGGAGGAAAAGTCTCTTGGTGGGGCTAAATACTTCATAACATTTATTGATGATTTTTGTAGAAAAGTACACATATATTTTCTTAAGTCAAAAGCAGAGGCTTTGGATAGATTTAAAGAATTTAAGAGCTATGCTGAAAATCAGTTGAACACAAAAATAAAGATATTAAGAACCGATAATGGCGGGGAATATATAAATGCAGAATTTAGTAACTTTATGGCAAAGTCGGGTATAGTTCACCAAAAAACCAATCCTTATACTCCTGAACAAAATGGGTTAGCTGAAAGAATGAACCGAACATTAGTTGAGCGAGCTAAATGTATGCTTTTAAATTCCAGCCTTCCGAAGAAATTCTGGGCAGAAGCCCTATCCACAGCCGCTTACATTATTAACAGATCCCCGACGAAGTCACTGGGATATTTGACACCAGAAGAAATGTGGAGCGGGGAAAAGCCAGATATCAGTAATTTGAGAGTATTTGGATGCCAAGCCATGGTACACGTACCAAAGGAAAAAAGACAGAAATGGGACAGTAAAGCTCAAAAGCTAATATTTGTTGGGTACTGCCTAGAAACCAAGGGATATAGATTATATGATGAAAAAAAAAAACATATTGTGAGAAGCAGAGATGTCATATTTTTGGAAGAAAATGTAAAAAAGGACTTTGTCCCTATCACATTAAAAGATTCAAAAACGGATGACACTCCTGGTAATTCAAGTCTTGATAATTCAGATGGCAGCACCTTACATGATCCTGATGAGAGTAGTGGAAGTCAACTAGATGTGTCCGAGTCTCCTGGTGATGAATCTGATGTGAGTACACACACAGTTATCGAGAACTCTGAAGTATGCTCTGATTATGAAGATTCTATGGATGCTGACTATGTACCTGATAAAGACATTGACAAGTTGCCAGGAAGCAAAATAACTTTGAGACCTAGAGTCAAAAAGGAAAGTAAACCTACCTATATATGTCAAGCAGTACACGGAGTCGCATCAATGGAAAAGGACCCAGATACCCCAGAGATGGCTATGTCAAGTATGAATTCTGATAAATGGAAACGGGCAATGGAGTCTGAATATAATTCACTGATTGAAAATAATACTTGGACACTTATGGATCTACCAGCAAATAAAAAGGCAATACCATGCAAATGGGTATTTAAAACTAAGCTTGATGCTGATGGCAATGTTACTAAGTATAAAGCTAGACTTGTTATAAAAGGTTACGAGCAACAAAAGGGCATTGATTTTCAAGAAGTATTTGCGCCGGTCGTGCGCCATACCTCGATAAGGTATTTATTTGGCTTAGCTGCAAAATATTCAATGAAAATTGAACAGATGGATGCGGTGACCGCGTTTCTACAGGGTGACATAGATGTGGAACTATATATGTCACAGCCTCCTTTGTATAAAAAAAATGCTCAAGTATGTAAATTGAATAAATCCATTTATGGCTTGAAACAAGCAAGTAGAAGATGGAATTTGAAGCTAAATAAGGTTCTACAAGATATTGGCCTGAAAAGATCAAAAATGGATCCCTGTGTGTATTATAAAATGGGAAATGGTATATTTATACTTACAGTATATGTCGATGATCTACTGTTATTTTTTACAAATGAAAATGAAGCTAATATGATAAAAAATAAATTGAAAGAAAATTTCAAAATGCAAGAGCTGGGAAAAGCTAATTATTGCATAGGATTCAGAATTTCTTATCATGAAAATGCAATTTGTATAGATCAATCTAAGTACATAGAAGATGTTCTGCAGCGATTTCATATGAATGAATGCAACCCGGTGAGCACCCCCATGGAGCCAGGTATTGTTCTAACCAGCAGTGGTGAAAATGTTCTACACAATATTCCATATCAAGAGGCTATTGGGTGTCTACTCTATATATGTCAAGGAACAAGACCTGATATAACATATGCTGTGAACACCCTCAGTAGATTTAATAATAAACCAGAGTCGCAGCACTGGCAAGCTGTGAAAAGAGTATTTCGCTATCTACGTGGCACAAAATACATGAAGTTAATGTATAAACCAGATGACCAGCCAATCATTGGTTATTGCGACAGTGACTGGGCCTCCAATACTGAAGATCGCCGTTCTTGTACAGGATATGTATTTATATTTCAAGGAGCTGCAATATCATGGAATTCGAAAAGGCAACAAACAGTTGCTTTATCAACCACAGAGGCAGAGTATATGTCTTTGTCTTCAGCCGCCCAAGAAGCCTTGTGGTTAAGGCAACTTCACTCTGAACTGTGGCATAATGAAAGAGCCACAGCTATAAAAATATTTTGCGATAATCAAAGTGCTATTAAACTTTCAGGTACTGAATGTTTCCAGCCCCGCAGTAAGCATATTGACGTGCGCCACCATTTTATTCGCGATAGAGTCGCGAGAGGAGACATTAGTATCCAGTACATTGGCACCGATTTGATGACGGCTGACTCGCTGACGAAGGCTACACCGAAGTCCAAGCATGAGGCCTGCACATCGAGAATGGGGTTGTATTTAGGGGAGGGTGTTAAATAAATACAACACTACTTGATACTGACAGCTGTCACTGTCGGTCGGTTGACGTTTGTGACGTTTCTCTTGTCAATGTCATTCCTTGCTACTAAATTCATTATACGTTCTGTTCAATACGAAAGACATCTTTAATTTCCCTATGTACAGTTTCCTTAATATTAAACAAATAGTTCCATTAAGTTCACCATAAAATATCGTTAGGACCACACCGCAACATTTTTTTTTTTAATTTTTGAAGTGTGGTGGCCGAGTTCACGCTAGCCACCCCACAGTCGCTATCTCAAAATAAAAATTACACGCGGCTTAGGCATCGTTAGTTCACGATAGTTCAGCCATCAGAAAGGTTAGGACCACATTAGATTAGCCAGAAAAAATTTAAACATAAATCTCTATCAGGAAGAAATTTACCGCCATACGAAATTAAACCTTATTGCCACACTTTAAGGTTCACTTTCGTATGGCAACGAATTGCCAAATATTTGTGGGGCTGGCCAGCTTCACGCTAGCCACCCCCATTCAACAAATGTCCAATTTTTTTCACTATATAGCTAGACAATCGTTAGCTCACGTAAGTTCACCATAAAAAATTGTTAGAACCACACCGCAACATTTTATTTTTTATTTTTCTAGTGTGGTGGCCAAGTTCACGCTAGCCACCCCACAGTCCCTATCTCAAAATAAAAATTGCATGCGGTTTAGGCATCGTTAGTTCACGACAGTTCAGCCATCAGGAAGGTTAGGACCACATTAGATTAGCCAGAAAAAATTAAAACATAAATCTCTGTCAGGAATAAATTTACCGCCATACGAAATGAAACCTTATTGCCACACGTTAAGGTTCACTTTCGTATGGCAACGAATTGCCAAATATTTGTGGGGCTGGCCAGCTTCACGCTAGCCACCCCATTCAACAAATGTCCAATTTTTTTCACTATATAGCTAGACAATCGTTAGCTCACGTAAGTTCACCATGAAATATCGTTAGCACAACATCGCAACATTTTTTTTTTAAATTTTTGAAGTGTGGTGCCCCCGCAGTATTATCAGCTTGGTGTGACAAGCGACTGAAGTCACAAATCCGGCACCTTCTTTGGCACCACGACAACGCCTCGCCAAACAAGCCCGCTAGAACACTTGATTTTTTTTAATTATAAAATGTGTTTATCTTGACTCGCCCACCATATTTCCCTAATTTAGCACCTTAAGAATTTAACTTGTTCCCCAAAATTAAAGAAAAAAATTAAGGAAAGAGATCTGAGTGCAAGGAAGATGCACTAGCTGCCTGGAATTTCTTCATTTCCGAGGTAATTGGAAAAGAGTGGACAGAGATAATTTCCAAGTGTTTTAAACGCAAGGAACAGTGTACACATGCTCATTATGAATACTTTGGAAAGATAGATATCAACAATAAAAAATAAAAAAGCCGTGGTGACCTAGTTAGTAAAAGCCGTGGTGTCCTAGTGGTTCGACGTACCGCCTCTCATGCAGAGGGTCGGGGGTTCGATTCCGGCTCGCACCTCTAAGTTTACTTATGTGCGAAATTCAATTTGAATTTACCACTGAACTTTTCGGTGAAAGAAAACATCGTGAGGAAACCTGCATGCATCTGCGAAGCAATTCAAAGATGTGTGTGAAGTCCCCAATCCGCACTGGGCCCGCGTGGGGACTATAGCCCTAACCCTCTCGTGACGAGAGGAGGCCTGTGCCCAGCTGTGACGTTTTGACGTTCCATAGCTTCTCAATATCCCTGTTGCGTCCGGAATGAGTCCTTGGAATTGCAAAATAATATTCCGCGTAATTTCAGTAGTTCGTAGTAAAATTCTACATTAGAAAGTGATTTGGAAATTGAGTTTCGTTTGCGCCCGTCCTCGTAGCCATAGATTTCGGCAAATCATTGCTTCGCTTGAGACGCTAATAAAAAGCCAAACAAAAGCCGGACAGGCCGGACATATAAATATTTGACCGGACACAACTCGAAAAAGGCAAACATGTCCGGCTAAATACAAACAGATGGCAACCCTACATTTGCGCCTTTTTGAAGTCGATTTTTTTTCTTTTTTTTTTAAATTCCTTTTTTTAAGTCACGCAGGAATCTAAATATATAAAACTCAAAGGTGACTGACGGACTGACATAGTGATCTATCAACGCACAGCCCAAACCACTGCACGGATCGGGCTGAAATTTGGCATGCAGGCAGATGTTATGACGTAGGCAAAGGCATCCGCTAAGAAAGTATTTCCCGAAATTCCCACGGGAACGGGAAAAAACGGGATTTTTCATTTTAATATTTCTGCGCATACGAAGTTGCGGGAAAAAGCTAGTTAAGTATACTAATAGCTTCTGCCCACGGCTTCGCCCGCGTGGAATTCGGATATCGCGTTCTCGCGGGAACTTTGCGTTTTCCCGGGATAAAAAGTAGCCTATGTTATATGATAGGAACCGTGGTGGCCTAGTGGTTCGACCTACCGCCTCTCATGCCGAGGATCGGAGGTTCGATTCTGGCTCCTCTAAGTTTACTTACGTGCGAAATTCAATTTGAATTTACCATGTGCTAGCGTCACACTAGCGTAGCTAGTGTTAGCTTTTCGGTAAAGGAAAACATCGTGAGGAAGTACTGACTGAAGACGTGTGTGAAGTCCCCAATCCGCACTGGGCCCGCGTGGGGACTTAGCCCAAACCCTCTCATGATGAGGGCAGGCCTGTGCCCAGCAGTGGGACGCAAATAGGCTGTAGTAGTATGTTATTCCCAGGGTCCCAAACTATCTCCATACAAAATTTCATTCAAATCCGTCCAGTCGTTTCGACGTGAAGGAAGGACAAACAAACAAACAAACACACTTTCACATTTATAATATTAGGATGGATATGGATTATTATGTACTCACTCACGGGACATAAGTGTCCCGGTCCTTTGGGAGGCGTGCGCGGAGCCGAATCCAACACGTACAGCCCCTTTCGACAATTTACTGAAAATGCAATGAGTACTACGGGCGGATGAAATGATGGGATCTAAAAGCTACCGGGATATTGTGGGGAAAGTGGTGGATTAAGTGAGACAAACGGACACCCTAGATAATACTTGTCTCATGTGATAAAAAAATTGGCAGACGGTGACTGACTAGCCCTCCACTAGATGGGCCCCCATAATAGCAACATTAGGTAAAAATGGCCAGAGGGTGAAGGCTGAGGGTGGAGAGGTGTCACTGGACTTTAAACCGAGGCCAACTCATCACTTATGTTTCCACATCCACCCTCGAGGACAAGCTCTCACGACTCCACTCTGGATGGCCGGCTAAGGCAAGCCAGATGCGGAAGACCTGTCCCACTGCCTTGACACACCCACCAGGTAGTTCCCGCGGGAACGCGATAACCGAATCCTCGCGGGCGAAGTCGCGGGCAGAAGGGCTAGTTTATAATATTTTAAGGGTAGATTCTCATATAGGGCAACCGATAAATTTAACGTCTCATTACTTGATACAGGCCTCAGGGTTTGGGTTATATTCACTGCCCGCTAAATTGAACTTTCAATCCTGCTTAAAGTACGCCACAACGTGTGAGCCCCTTTTTAAAACTTCGAATAGAGCGCCTGGTATTCTTAGGTGGGCATTGTGAAGTGTTTCTTCCTAATATGGGGGCACGGCATTGCCCCCGCTAAGTCGAGCAAAAAAGAGCACAGCCGTTAGTAGCCGGTAGGTACCATACTTTTCTGAAGCCATTCAGGCTGTTTCTACCCCCCTCCCTCTAACATCGTTATTGATAAAGCTAGAAAATTGCAATTTTAACTACCAAAAGGGCACAATGTGAGGACTAATTTAAAATATATTGCTAGTTAAGGTGCCTTACATTCATCAAAACTTATAATCATCAAAATTCCAAGGTAGGCTTTTAGCAGACAAAGTTCAAATTTTGAAAATAAACACTGTTTACCTTTTAAAATCAGAAAAACATTAAATCATATCCCACTTTTCGTTGAGATTCCCGATTTTAAAAACGGCATATGTAACTTTGTAATTCCATACAGTAACATAGCAATAACAATGTTACATTTGCAGTTTATCGCGAGGACTATGCTCCGGGTTTCTCTCTGCATTAGTGGCATAGTAGTCAGTCAGTGGGCGGGTCACACCGCACATTTCTCGCAGGTTTGATAGACGATGGGGCCAGAAAAGGCAGACGAACTGTTGGTAAGCCTCCAACAAGATACAGCGAAGACCTGGTGAAGGCCGCGTGGATAGTGGATACGGTGGATTCGAGTGACACAAGACCGGTTCGAAAGGTCCAGCAGAAGACGTCTAAAGCAAGAATACTTGCACCAAACCTCTGACCTCGTGTTAGACAGGCTTTAACTCTGGTTTTGTTGTATCCATCAGCTTGTATTAACCAAGTCAGGGGGCTCTATTCGAAGTTTTAAATAAGGAAAGGGACATTCCCAATCCCTGCGCTCTCGCGTCGCGGTGCACTTTAAGCAGCTAGATTTAAAGTTCAATTTAGCTCGCCGTGACGCATGAGCGCAGTGATAGGGAATCTCCCTTGCCCTAATTAAAACTTCAAATAGAGCCCAAGTTAGAGGGTAACCCGGGGTTAGCGGTGTTGGCGTAAGTGGGCCTGACGTATCGTCCAGATTTGTCAAACAGTGGACATACAAAAAGATATGAGATTCCATCAAAAACATTACATATAAAAAAATGCTCTCGCACCACAATTCTTCTACCGTAAATAGTTGTGCCCGTGTGGTGTGAGACGTTCGTAAGCTTTTGCGGTCGTTCATTTATTTAGTACCTGCCTATGATAAATTAATAAATATAATGACTTGGCAATTATATGGCTCATATTTTAAAAAAACCGGTGCGAAGCGAGTTAAGTTCGCGTGGAGAGGGTTCCGACCCTTGATTATTTTCAGTGACGTCATTTTCAAACCGTTTCACAGGATAAGCTCTTTTATATGATATTTCAAATACCTGGACTTCTTAATAATTTTCCTGTACTCTATAGGTCAATTACTATCCTCCGTATTTTTTCCAAAATTTTAGGTCCAGTGGTTTCGGAGATAAGGTAGTTTTTCGCCTATTTTCTTAAATAACTTTTTTTTTTCATTTGATATGTCACACACACGATATACTTAGTTTGAAAAACTTCATTAATATTTTTTCAAATTTAGCCCCCAAAAATAGGGTCGTTACACGTCCGTCTTTGGGTCACAAACTTACATATACGTAACAAATTTGAACTTAATCGGTCCAGTAGTTTCGGAGAAAATCGACTGTGACAGACCCTAAAAAAACATTTGTCATTGAAATCGTATTTATTCCAATAATACTGGTCAATCAAATTTGACTTCTGTTTGTCACATAATAATGAACTTGTAATTTTTTGACGCTGATTCTAAACCTAATGTGAATTTGCCACTAGAGGCGCTAGTGTCGCGTGAGGTCCAATAACATTCACTTTTCACTGGTTTTGGCGGGCTTCGTGGCATAAATTATAATTTCTTTAATTTACATGTTGAAAAATGATCTCCTACGTGAAATTATCGCAAATATGGATTATTTGGCGATGAATGTGAACGCTTTGAGAGTATTTTTTTCCCAAACAAAACGGAACTGCTCTACATTGCCGCATAGCTACTCGATATGATGATAGTTATTTATAATTAATAAAGTTAATGCGATTCAAGATTTAAAACTTTGTTTTGGCGCCGATCTTATAAAGTCGCCTTTGGCAGCTACCGATACCTCTGGACCTTACCCAAGTAACAATTTCTGGTTCTATAGTAGCCCATAGAACATTTCTGAAAACACCACCTTAGCCCTATAAAAGGCCATAGAAGGTTGAGTAACGCCGATCTGGCGCAGTTATATCTCCATTTAGTGATATAGTGGAACCGTAGCAGCTTTAGTTGTGACGTTTTAGGTCTGTAAAGGTGATGTAATGATGACTCGTATTACAATTTAGTGACATACGGGCCACAGTAACGCTAATGTAGTGCTTTTTTATACTGTAGTAGCGTTCGTTGGTTCCCTTATAGTCCTATTTTAGTCTATAGTAGAATCCGTGATTCCTACTGAGGCGCTTTCTCGGCCAAGTTTGGTAGTGTGTGTTTTTGCTGTGAACTTCATTGACGGGCAACAAAAATAATTCAATTATATAAAGGAGTAATATTCTAACGTGGTAAGTTTATGTTATCTTATTTAGACATTTAATATTTCGATCAATGCTGCAAAAAGCACGTGCGACTAAAGTTTTACTGATAGAATAGTATTTGATTTGCTTAGTATTTTCAATGCGCCCTCGATTAAGGCGCCTGTAGCCGTCGATGACCTTGAGCGTTTTGAGCCCGATCCTCTCAATAATAACCGCGCCAAATACGCTAACGTAAATTACAACGATAGCAATTGTTAATTTCGCCCGCTGTCTTAAGTCTACCGTGGCCCAGCGGTCCAAATTCATCATGACGTAAGTACATGAGAGCGCAAGAGGGGCGCGGGTTCAAATCACCGCTTATAATAACTTTTTGTATATTTTTTTTATGAATTGAATACTTTTTTAATTAATTTACATGCTGAACATGGTACTAGTGATATTTACATATTTTTAATGTTTTTTCGTATCAAAGTCGTAGTTTAAGAATATGCAATGCAATTAGGCATTATGCGTATGTAGGGTAAAACCCCGATAAATGACTACATTCATAATAAAGTTCAAACAGCAGGAAAACTGGCCTGTCTGGAAAAAAAAATGTTCATGGTTTTATTAATTATAATCATGATTTTTTAATGTCAAATATTCTTGAATAAAGTCATTGTTAAAATCCGATCATTCTGTACAATCTAAATATATATTATGTACATCTAAATATATAAAACTCAAAGGTGACTGACTGACTGACATAGTGATCTATCAACGCACAGCCCAAACCACTGGACGGATCTGGCTGAAATTTGGCATGCAGGTAGATGTTATGACGTAGGCATCCGCTAAGAAAGGATTTCCCGAAATTCCCACGGAAACGGGAAAAAACGGGGTTTTTCATTATAATATTTCTGCGCATACGAAGTTGCGGGGAATAGTACAATATTGCAGAGGCCGCCAAGTAGCGCATTGCCGGACGATTCTATTAGTACGAGTCCGGCAATCGCAATTGCGGCCGAGGTATATATAATGCTTTTCTCAAACAGAGAGAAAATACGTAAGGTCAGTCGGGGCAAGTGCGCCAGGATGGGGTAAGTGCGCCTAACATAAATATATCGAAACCTATAAATATTACTCAACTAGTAGTTGGCTGTTTACAAGGCATACTACTACTACTACTACTACTACTACTACAGCCTATTTGCGTCCCACTGCTGGGCACAGGCCTCCTCTCATCACGAGAGGGTTTGGGCTATAGTCCCCACGCGGGCCCAGTGCGGATTGGGGACTTCACAGACATCTTTGAATTACTTCGCAGATGCGTGCAGGTTTCCTCACGATGTTTTCCTTCACCGAAAAGCTCAGTGGTAAATTCAAAGTGAATTTCGCACATAAGTAAACTTAGAGGTGCGAGCCGGAATCGAACCCCCGACCCTCTGCATGGGAGGCGGTAGGTCGAACCACTAGGCCACCACGGTTTACAAGACATAGGGCCGAATTAAATTTAGGCGCACTCACCCCACATCAGTATTTACTACTTCCATGATCGTGGATGATTTGGCCATGGAAGTTGTACTTATTACCTCCATGGATTTGTCAGTTTCGGGGTACGTGTGCCTAACATAAATATATCGAAACCTATAAATATTACTCAACTAGTAGTTGGCTGTTTACAAGGCATAGGGGCGAAATAAATTTAGGCGCACTTACCCCACATCAGTATTTACTACTTCCATGACCGTGGATGATTTGGCCATGGAAGTTGTACTCATTACCTCCATGGATTTGTCAGTTTCTCTACAGAGGTGTCTCAAATAGCAAGCGAATTAAAAAAAAACACACACGACAATAATGTTTTTGCTGGCCAAGGCCGGCAATGGACAGCCTGGCGTCTTCTTTTTTTGAAAGTAACACGAACATTACCGAGCATGTTTGAGAAAAAGCTAGTTACTATAAAAACATCAATTCAGATTCCTTTTCTAAGTTGGTGGACGCGAATTGGTCCATAGGTGGACGCAATCTGGATTAAGTGGACGCAAACTGGGTAAATCGCCTAAATTTGCCTATTTGTGTCGTTTTTTTGAAAACTACCAGATGTTTCGACCAAAACTATAAGTTATATTGAAAAGGACTATATAATCAATACATTACATCCCTTTTATAATCAAAATTTCAATTAGAACATTTTTATTTTCACCTTCAAACTTGCCAACTCCAGTAAGTGGACGCAAACAGGCGAAGCGACCCTACTTTTCAGCGACTTTCTTGAGGTAATAAGCGGTTCGCCCTTGTCGCTTTCGTATCAACTTTATAGAGCAGTGTGATCTTCTCCCCTTTTTATTACCCATTTTAACACTAGGTAACAATAACAATATTATAACAAGAACACTATTACGGAGTAACAAAACAACACTTAACAAATAAGTATCTATAACAACAATAAAATGCAAATCCTCGAGACAAATCACTCCACTCGACTTACTCTCTCGCTAGTTACTCACTCGCTATTCACTCATTTCCGAGTGCCGGCCGGCAGGCCGACCATGCTGTGCGTCCTCTGATCGAGTTCGGGATACCTACCTAGCTGGCAACAGCGCGCGCGACCGCGAGGTAAACAACACGAGTGCCGAAACTCGCAACGTCGCCTTGTTCTCAACCACAACTTTCTGTTTAATGCAATGAAGTTATAGAAAAATAACACTACTTCAAATCCAATATAAAAGTCAAATTTATGAAACGAACTTTTATCCTTCTTTCTTTAGTAATCACGATAGTTTAGATATTTTTTAATCAATAAATAAAAATATTTTAAGATATAAAAAACGCCGCATAATTCAACAAAACGCCTACCATAACAAGCGCAGCAAATGTGTGTTGTGATACTTGTGATTATACACTAAGGAACACATAGGTTTTTCGTCTAAAAGCTATTTATCATATAAGTTAGTAGGTCAAGCCCTAGATAAAATTCTGAAAAGTACTTGCAAAAAATTTGGCAACGTAGATTTTTTCCTAAGCGGAAATAAATGGTTACATATAGGAGGATTAAGGATTTCTTAAATGACATCCATAGTACAAATCATTACATATAAGACGATATAAAATACCAGAAACACTAATTGACTATATTTGTGTTCCATATTCGTAAACTTTGCAGATGACAACTTGTTACAATTATAGAAAAATGGTTACAAAAACACCTCGAATTTGCATTTTTGCCTCACTACTCGCCTTAATTGAGTTTTGAATAAAATATATTTATATTATAAAATTAAATTCACAGACATTTCTACTTTAGAGCCATTAAGTACATCCGTGGGCCTTATCGGCTCACTATAGTACCACCGACTCCTGTCATGTCAAAGCTTGAGTATAAAAGTAACTGTTCACTTCCTTTATGTGCTTTTTTATCCTATGACCGATCTACAAACTCCATTATAGAACGTTTTGGCCATATAAAAGAGTCATAGTCACAACTATCGTACGAGCCTATAATAGGGATTCAAAAACAATTAGAACTCTTTTAAGTACTATAAAAATGTCCTAAAAATCGATTATAAAACAAAACCGCTCTATTACGGCGTCATTATGGCTACTAAAGACCATGTACTATAGGAGTGATTTGTGGAACCACAATATCGCAAAAACCTTGTATAGTAGA
This sequence comes from Aethes cnicana, assembly GCA_963971205.1. Taxonomy (NCBI): domain Eukaryota; kingdom Metazoa; phylum Arthropoda; class Insecta; order Lepidoptera; family Tortricidae; genus Aethes; species Aethes cnicana. The sequence continues at coordinate 11,572,691 of OZ020278.1, read as the reverse complement.
ACGTTCATCACTGCTAAAACGCAAGATTTATAGCGGTTGTCCGGGAAACCTTATAGCGTAAATTAGATACATAATGGTGATTTCAATCACTTTTATACAGTAACATAGATCTTTAGTGGCTATATTTGAAGTTTTTATAGCACTTGACTATAATAGCTCTATAAAATGGTTCTATAAACCTTTACATCAACAATTTATAGGATAATTTGGCTCTTTAGCTTATAGTGCAAGAATGTGTTCCCAAACGCCTTTATACAACTGGTAGTCACCGCTAAGACCTTTATACGACGTTTACTCGACCTTTTAGTGATGATAACCCAAGTTATAGGGCCAAAATGTTACTTGGGTAGTCAACAGCGGCGCCAACTGGTGAGCAAAGAAACGATAGTCCCCATTGTTGCGACATGCATCGGGGTCAGAGGTCTTCAAAAACAGAAAAATAAACAAACAACGAGTGATAGTGATATATGGTGATAAATTTACCTAGGTATACCTACCTATCTAGAATTTTCATTGGTTTATCCTAGTGCAGTGCGCAACAAACAACGCAACGGTAAGTTAAAATACTTTTACATCACCCTTGGCCGTAAAGTGGGATTTTCTGCCCGCTACGCGGAGAGAAAATCTCACTTCTTGGCCAAGGCAAGACGTAAAATTTTTGACAAACCACGGGCGGTAATTCGTAAAGCCCCAGATCGCCTATTTATGGCCCTCCCCTTCGGTTCGGGCCACAGAAACCTGCGATCTGGGACATTTACGAATTCACCACCCTAGGTCTGTAACGTACTATTACATCACCCTTGGCCGTAAAGTGGGATTTTCTGCTCGCTACGCGGAGAGAAAATCTCACTTCTTGGCCAAGGCAAGACGTAAAACTTTTGACAAACCACGGGCGGTAATTCGTAAAGCCCCAGATCGCATATTTATGGCCCTCACCTTCGGTTAGGGCCACAGAAACCTGCGATCTGGGACATTTACGAATTAACCACCCTAGGTCTGTAATGTACTATAATATGTTCCTGCTAGTATACTTAGGTATTTATTTAGGTCTTACTTGTATGTATAGGTAAGTACCTAACCTTTGAACAACGAAATACTTTTTTATTTGATTGTTTGTAAGATAGTGTAATGTAGGTACCGCGACGTTGCTTGATATGTGTCATACCTATAGGTACTTAATAAATAATTATAGTCTAAAATCTGTAAGAATGAACTTTTGACACTTGAGTATTGACGCAGGTAATTAGTGAGGGGGCTAAGACGTTTGTCAAATTAAGCGACTATTTATGAATTTCTCTTCATACAATAGTTTTTACTTTTTTATTAAATATTTTTAAAATAACTACAAAGTTGTGATTTTTTTATAAAATACTTTTTGCTTTCTGACACCCGAATTTCCGTTTGAAATTATAATTGTAAATATTCCATTTTGACCCCGCTCCTACTAGAGGAAGCCAGGTACTGGTTGCACACGGGCGCCACATGGGCTAGAGCCGCTCTGTTTAATGTCATATATATCATACGAGTGAGTGGTTAGCTAGCCAATCAAGTATTTAACAGTGGCGGTTCTAGGGGGGGGGTTGTGGGGATCACCCTCCCCCCCCTCAATGTTAACATGCCCCCCCCCCAATATTTGTCTGGGACCGCGCCTGGTATTAAAATTACCCAATTTACGCAAATACGGCTTGTTTCTTCTGGAAAATAAAGCACGGTTTTGGCGAGCGCTAAAATGCACGGACTGGCAACACTGCGCGGGAGTGTCTAGCAGAGTATATTTGCCCCGCACAGCGGCAAGCCCCTCCCGCACCCTGTCCCCGCGCCCGCGCCTCCGCTGGCTACGGAAACAGAAACATTGAGCCCCGAACATTTTCGTTAGGCCCGTAGTTTCCACAGAGGTGTACAGAACAAATATAGGTAGGTACATAAATACATATAAATAAATAAACTAGCTTCTGCCCGTGACTTCGCCCGCGTGGAATTCGGTTATCGCGCTCCCGCGGGAACTATGTACTTTTCCGGGATAAAAAGTAGCCTATGTCCTTTCCCGGGAACCCAGCTATCTGCATGTCAAATTTAATCTCAATCGGTCCAGCGGTTAAAGCGTGAAGAGGTAACAGACAGACAAACAGACAGACAAACAGACAGACTTACTTTCGCATTTATAATATTAATATGGATAATACACAAACACATCCATACTAATATTATAAATGCGAAAGTAAGTCTGTCTCTGAAATATGGCATAGAGATAGTTGGAATCCCGGGAAAGGACAAAGGCAATTTTATATCGCGTTCCCGCGGGAACTATGCGTTTTTCGGTGGTCCAGCGGTTCAAGCGTGAAGAGGTAACAAATAGACAGAGTTACTTTCGCATTTAAGTATAATATTAACTAGCTTTAACCCGCAACTTCGTATGCGCAGACATATTAAAATGTAAAAATCCCATTTTTCCCGTTCCCGTGGGAATATCGGGAAGTTTTTTCTTAGTGCTCCCCTACGCTCCCCAAGGAACCTGCATGCCAAATTTCAGCTCTCTACGATGATCCCCGCGACTACGTACGCGCTTTAAAATGTAAAAAAAACATTTTTTTCCCGTTCCCGTGGGAATTTCGGGAAGTCCTTTCTTAGTGCTCCCCTACGCTCCCCAAGGAACCTGCATGCAAAATTTCAGATCTCTACGATGTTTCCCGCGACTTCGTACGCGCCTAAACATTAAAATGTAAAAATCCCATTTTTTCCCGTTCCCGTGGGAATTTCGGGAAATCCTTTCTTAGTGCTCCCCCACGCTCCCCAAGGAACCTGCATGCCAAATTTCATCTCTCTACGACCAGTAGTTTCGGCTCTGCGTTGATATGTCAGTCAGTCAGTCAGTCAGTCAATCAGTCAGTCAGTCAGTTTCTTCTTTTATATATTTAGATATGGATATGGATTAATATATTAATATGGATTTATAATATTTATTATTATGTACTAACTTCCATGTAAGTAGGTATATATTAGGGAATGCAAAAACCGGTGCAATCTGAAACCCGGGTAATACCGGACTTAGTGACTAGTTAAATTACATTCATAGATTAAAAAAAAACTAGTACTCAATCCAGGAATTAAACTAGCGTTTTAAAAACTAAATTGTACATATTGTAAAACTGCATTTTATTGATTTTAGTCATAATAGTTCATACCAACATTTACTTCTGAAGACCTACGAAATTAATATCTAAGCAGAGATAAAGCATTTTTCATTGTTATAAAACTAGCTTCTACCCGCGACTTCGCCCGCGTGGAATTCGGTTATCGCGTTCCCTCAGGAACTATGCGTTTTGTAGCTTATGTACTTTCCCGAAATTTCATCGAAATCGGTCCAGCGGTTGAAGTGTGAAGAGGTAACAGACAGACAGACAGAGTTACTTTCGCATTTATAATATTACTAGCTTCTACCCGCGACTTTGCCCTCGCGACTCTGCCCGCGTGGAATTCGGTTATCGCGTTCCCGCAGGAACTATGGGTTTTTCCGGGATAAAAAGTAGCCTATTTCCTTTCTCGGGACCCCAACTATCTCCGTGCGAAATTTCATTTCAATCGGTTCAGCGGTTGAAGTGTGAAGAGGTAACAGACAGACAGACAGACAGACAGACAGACAGAGTTACTTTCGCATACTGACTGCTCTAAATGCTGTACATAGGTACATACCTCCATTCAACTGCCGTCTTCCTTTGTCGGTTCATGCCTGCATGAATAGGTATAACTGACTCGGTAAGCCACACCGTAGGTCTCACCGTCACTTTCCATCAGCCAAGATGGAGGTCAATCACCGAGCAGTTATGAATAAAAAAAGTCAACGACGTAGATATATGTGTAATTGTCAGCAAACCGTCACTGACAAGTAATAATTTGGTGAAGATAGAATTGGCAATCTGTTGCCATACGAAAGTGAACCTTAACGTGTGGCAATAAGGTTTCATTTCGTATGGCGGTACATTTGTTCCTGACAGAGATTTATGTTTTAATTTTTTCTGGCTAATCTAATGAGGTCCTAACCTTCCTGATGGCTGAACTGTCGTGAACTAACGATGCCTAAACCGCATGCAATTTTTATTTTGAGATAGGGACTGTGGGGTGGCTAGCGTGAACTTGGCCACCACACTAGAAAAATAAAAAATAAAATGTTGCGGTGTGGTTCTAACAATTTTTTATGGTGAACTTACGTGAGCTAACGATTGTCTAGCTATATAGTGAAAAAAATTGGACATTTGTTGAATGGGGGTGGCTAGCGTGAAGCTGGCCAGCCCCACAAATATTTGGCAATTCGTTGCCATACGAAAGTGAACCTTAAAGTGTGGCAATAAGGTTTAATTTCGTATGGCGGTAAATTTCTTCCTGATAGAGATTTATGTTTAAATTTTTTCTGGCTAATCTAATGTGGTCCTAACCTTTCTGATGGCTGAACTATCGTGAACTAACGATGCCTAAGCCGCGTGTAATTTTTATTTTGAGATAGCGACTGTGGGGTGGCTAGCGTGAACTCGGCCACCACACTTCAAAAATTAAAAAAAAAATGTTGCGGTGTGGTCCTAACGATATTTTATGGTGAACTTACGTGAACTAACGATTATCTAGCTATATAGTGAAAAAAATTTGGACATTTTTTGAATGGGGTGGCTATCGTGAATCTGGCTCGCCCCACAAAGATTTTGAAAAAAATCCATGAAGTCATGTGATCCTAACGATTTAACTATGTGAACTAACGTGAACCAACGATGAACTAACGATTTAGCGATGCCTTTTTTGGGTAGAAAAAATGGGGTGGCCAGCTTCATGGCCATATTTATACCGTCTATCCCTTACCGGGGTACGCTCAATGTCAAATCTTGAGGATTATTAATCTAAGAATATCACTTTGTAAATTTGTAGGTTATGTTTATTTTTCAATGACATTGACAGGTTTTTTTTTCTTTGATGTCAGACGTGGCTTTGTATATACAGCCAATGCCTCCAATGTTCACCGACGAGTATCAATGAATTTCAAAATTCAATATTTAATTTAATACGGAACCAAAGTTAAAATCCTTCAAATTAGTATCGCTAAATAGCCTATTATACGTAATAAAAATGTAAAAAAAAACATTGATTTTTTTTGTATCATACCCAATTTGATTAGTACCTAAAAAACTGGTTTGAAGAAATGAGTAAGTTCTCGGTGCCAAACTGCTGATGTCTTTGTCACTTGCGCGCAATTATTGTATTGCCGTCTCACACGCACGATGTCATTTAACTGCCGCCCGTCCTGCCGAATCGGGAAGAGAAGAGCAGAGATTAGGTCATACTCAACCTTATTTTTATAAGGGCCGCAAATACATTATGAGCTATGGAGCCGCGGGCCGCAAGATAAAATGAAAAAACCGGCCAAGTGCGTGTCGGGCCACGCGCAAATTATAGGGTTCCGAAGTTGACGATGCCCACAGTACCTTTCTAAGACTTACTAGCATCTAGCTAGCCTGTGGTATGACGTGCCCGCCCGACGTGCCTGCCGCTCGAGAAAAATCATTGGTTTTTTAATCATTTCATAAGTTGGTCGACTATGACTCGTAAGTTTGTACAGCCTACTTAGCTGTGATAGTTTTCCTTTCAACTACGTTATATATGCCATAACCGTGATTTTTTTCAGCCAACCAAATACCACCATTTAGCTGGCAGGGGGGGGGACACGTGACTCTAACAAAAAATAGCACTTTAAAGCTTAATATTTCACAAACGCATCACTTAATCAAAAAATGGTTTTAACAAACCCACAATATTTTTTTAATACCTATTCAACGATATGCCGCACCATGGGGTACGCAAGAAAAAAAAATTACATCCCCACTTTACGAGTAGGGGAGGTACCCTATAAAAAAATATATTTCAAAATTTTATTGTACCACTTTGTCAGCGTAACTAATATGTATATTCATGCCAAATTACAGCTTTCTAGAACTAAGCATCTCCGAGCAATAGTGCGGACAGACGGACGGACGGACGGACATGGCGAAACTATAAGGGTTCCTAGTGGACTTCGGAACCCTAAAAATGGTTTATTAGGGATTAATTACTTACTATATACTACTAAAAATTATTGCTTGAAAAAAAAATACATACAGTGTAAACTCTTTATAACATCATTCTATATAACGATAAACTCCGAAATGAGCACCATTTGGCTGGTTTACCTTAAAAACCACGCATTAAAAAACTTTATAGCGCAACAACCATTCTCTATTACGAAGAAATGTGTTCATATTTTGACTCCGAAAATATTTATTACCTGTGGACGTTATCTTATCAAGCTACAGAAGATGCCGACTAACCCTTTAAGGTCCCAACGTACCTGAGAGGTTGTAAACAACCGTCTTGCTTTTGTTATTGTTAATTGTTGAACACGTGCATCATTACTCATTAGGCTTGATTTTCTTGGAAATGATGGTCTCTAACATACAAAACAAGTAATGGCATACCAAAAAACATCAGGCAAAGTTAACAGACAGACAAAGATAAAGAAAAAAATAATTACCTACGTAATTATCGTGAATTTGGTTGTTTTTCTTTCTTCATTCCATATAACGATAACTCTCTACTCTCTATAACGATAGAAACTGCTTGGTCCCTTGTGTTTCGTTATAAAGAGTTTACACTGTACCTACTAATTAAAAAAAAATACTAGTCGGACCGGTGAACTTCGCTTCACCACGGATTCCCATACAAAGTTATTGTTAATTTTTTTAGGTACCTATTAATATATGTGTAATATAAAATATACGCGCATATGCGAACTCTTTATTCGCAAAAATTTACTTAACACTGTCTTAATTATTTTCGAGGGACAATGGCCAAAGATTGTTTAAATTATTTTTTAACCTCTTTACCTAAAATATAATTTACTAAGAACTTACAAGTGCTGCATGGTTTTTTTGGGCTCAAAATGGCACAAAAAATCCTCTCATCTAACAACTACCGATAACTGAGCGCGAGCGGCCCGCGGGTTGAGTATTGCTGGTAGACGGTGCGGTGGTGGTGGCGTGGCGGGCGACAGTGCGCCCGTAGCGATGGGGCCCGTGAGGGATAGATATAATAAGATTGTCTAGTCTAAGTAGGTAGTTTGTGAGCTTACAAGGTTACAAGACAGCTTGTGTGTCTATTGTTTTTTTATAAAATTGTATATTTCCGTGTCTAAGTAAACTAATAGCAGTACCTATTTTTAAAAGCCTTTATTATTACTTACATACTTTTATCAACCGACGAAAAAAAAAGGAGGAGGTTCTCAATTCGACGCGTATATTTGTTTTTTTTTTTTTTCATGTATGACCACGCATAACTCCGTCAATTGTGAACCGATTTCGTTGATTCTTCTTTTAATTGAAAGGTGTATCTCCAACTTGAACTAATTTCATAATTTGGTTTAGTTCTGATGATGGGATCCATGACAAAACGAGGGAACTCCTCGAAATTTGTTAGCATGTGTATGATTTTGGCATCATTTTCAAAGACTACAGTGACACTTACGTCCCATCGTACACATGTTTGGAAACTGTAGCCGAAAAAAAATTTTCATTAAAAAAATAAATCCGACTTCAAATTCCGACAGCCAGTGAAGTCGGTGTCAAGTGAACCGCCCCAGAGCTATGACTACCTTATAGTAAACTTGACACCAACTTTACTGGCTGTCGGAATTTGAAGTCGGTTTTATTTTTTTATATAATTTTTTTTTTTTACTTTCAACTGTTCCGTTGGCTGTCTGTCTGTAATCAAATCTTGCAAGTTGAATTTGCTCCACTTCCCGGTTTCCTATTTAGCTGAAATTTTGCACGAATATGTAAATCACGTGACAATGCAATATTATAATGACGTGGAGCTGATCTGATGATGGAGCTGGAAGGTCGCCATCGGAACTCCGTAAAAAAACACAACCCTATCGAGTTTGGGCTCGTTTTATTCGTCTTGAAGGGTAGATGAAGGATTTACAAGGAAAAGTACAGTCAGCAATAAAATTTGAGAAAGTTAATGATACTGTGAGAGCTCGAAGAAATATTTTATAAGTAGGTACTTACTTATTTAAAGGGTTTGTTTTGTCACACATTTGTATAGGTACCTACCCTCAACAGCAATGAAAATAGGTCACTTTTTACCTATGGAAAATCCTATACTTACATAGACCCGTTTTCATTGCCGTTGTGTGAAAAAAGCTGTGGTAGCCTAGTGGTTCGACCTACCTCTCATGCCGAGGGTCGTGGGTTCGATTCCGACTCGCACCTCTAAGTTTACTGTGTGGCGAAGGAAAACATCGTGAGGAAACCTGCACGCATCTGCGAAGTAATTCAAAGATGTGTGTGAAGTCCCCAATGCGTACTGGGCCCGCGTGGGGACTATAGCCCAAACCCTCTCATGATGAGAGGAGGCCTGTGCCCAGCAGTGGGAAGCAAATAGGCTGTAGTAGTAGTAGTAGTGTGAACTGTGAACATAATTATACACCTACCTACCTATTGTGTAATATTTATGTAAGTAGGTAGTAGTATTTTTTTGTGTAACAGATGATCTCTTAAGTCTTAACTAACCAATAATCATGTCTCTTAGGTACTTGACGGGCGGCAGCGGCATGTGTTTTATGGACACATAAACACATTACGCGATCTTGACGCCCGCCGCGCATCGGTTAGCAACCGTAGCGCGCAATGTGTCAGTAAAACGCTCGCCGCTGCCGCCTTCGCGCGAAGTTGTGGCTTGTGGCGTGGCGTGCTTGTGGCCAAGCCATTAGCTAGGGCTCGAATACTCATATCTGAGAAAACTCAGTTTTAGCTATTTTCACCCGATCAAAGCTCGGTCGCCCAGGTATACTACCTACTTTGAACGCTAATTAAAACTTGTAACTATAGGATTTCTATTTACCTACTTACCTATTTCCTTATTTTTCCAATCTATCTCCAAAACGGCTGTAACGATTTGGACGAAATTTGGGGTACAGGAAATTACGGGGGCGACAAGTCTATCTAGCTAGGTGTCATATCTGAGAAAACTCGGCTTTAACTATTTTCTTTTCACCAAAGATTCGCCCAGGTCTAGGTCCTAGGTAGGAACCTACTTAATGCGCTCTAAGTTTAAAAGCCCCCGCCTGTTTTCATTTTGACTGGCGGACCAAATCTAAATAAAATCAAAATCTAATGTCCTAAGTAGGTACCTATAGATGACATTTGTAATGCGCAAATGATTTAATTTGCATTAGGTAGGTATTAATATTACGGCAGAACATATTTGACGTGCCGGTGTCGCGGTAGTAGGTACTAGTCAAGCCAAGTTCAAGCAAAAGAACTGGCTAGCCAGCGCCAAGCGAAATACCACTTGGTGCCACTTTTGACCCTTCTATACCTACCTCAATACCTCTTAGCTTAGTTCTGCAGCATATGCAGTAAGGCGTATTAGGCAGCTCACTGACGTCGAGACGGCCAGGCTAGTCTATTATAGTTATTTCCATAGTGTCATGTCTTACGGAATTATACTTTGGGGGAGAGCAGCTGACATTCAAACCATCTTTGTGTTGCAAAAGCGGGCTGTACGTGCAATATATCAACTTGGGTCTCGGGTCTCCCTTAGAGAAAAATTCAAGGAGATAAACATTCTTACCGTTGCGTCACTATACATATTTGAAAATATCATGTATGCTCGTAAGAACTTGCACGACTTTAAGCATAACAGTGATGTTCACAATTTTAACACTAGGAATAAGGATAAACTTTTTGTTACTGGTTACCGTCTTCGTAAAGTGAGCTCTTCGTTTGTTGGGAACTGTATACGATTTTATAACAAATTGCCTTCTGATGTTGCTAATATGCCATTTAAAAAGTTCAAGTCGTTCATTAAGTGCCGCCTTTTAAAGAAGGCATATTATTCGGTGAATGACTTTTTAGATGATAAGAATCCTTTTAAGCCAACTGTTTAGGTTATTATTATTGACTAGTAACATGATATGTGTCTCGCTGGGCAAATATTAACTTTTTTTTTTTCTTTCACTACCAAATTTGTTTAGCAGCTGGAGCATGTCATGCTCGCTTTAAGGTCCTTGCTTACAGCGGCGTCGTTGATCGGGTCGCCACCTTCCCTAAGAAATGGTTGAGGGAGGCGATGGCTGAGATACGCGTCACGCTCGTGAACGGGTGCTGTCTGTGGGGTCCGGTCTGTTCATGCTTGCAAGGACGTTTAAAAATAATCATTAGCTTTAAATATATTACTAAGTCAAACATTTTAAGCGAGAGACCTCATCATGTTCTTATTGACATGTATTAATGAACTCTTTTATACATGATGTATTTCATTATTTATTGACATTTTGAGACTGTCGACATCTATGGAATTTATATTTATTTGACACTGGAGGCCATCTCCATAATATTTTTTTTTCTGGACCCTTGGAGACTATACATCTCTAAGATCTTAGATTTAAGTTTAAGTTAGGGACTATACATCCCTTCAATGTAATTGTAGTACGTACCGATATGTATATTTTATTTTATACATGTTATGTAAATGTTATAACTATGTGTAAATTTTGAAAAAAGGCCTTCTGCTTGAGTTTGTTGCGGCGCTTCTTCTCAAGCAATGGGTCTAGGAAGCGCTAGTAAATTCTTTTCTGACGTGTAAAAGTGCCCCTATGTGGCCAATTTGCTGAATAAATGATTGATTGATTGATTGATTGATTCTTTAACGTAAACACACAAAACTACGCGTGTTCAATTATATCCATAAGAATATGTATAGAAGCCCAAATTTCATGAAGCTTGCTCAAACGGTTATAAAGATATGAGGGTCAAAAATTCGTAAATTTTAGAACTGACTGACATATAGTACCTAAATCTAACCCACTTCCAGGTAACCTAGAAGGATGAAATTTGGAATCCAGCTCGATAATTGTGTGTAGGTAAGCGTAGGAAAAAATAAAAAAAACTTGAAATTTCCGATTACTTATTAGTATTACACTTTAGTTCGAAACAAGATTGACGGTACAAGAATTTTAGAAAAACTGTTGTAACTTTATGTAGGTACCCAACGAGTACTGCCACAAGCACAGAATAAGTAATAGTAGGTACCTACAATACAAGCGACTCCGGCCCGCGCTGTTTGCGCCCCCGTGCCGGCGGCGCGCACACAGCTCTACCGGCACGCGCCCTTTTACAGCTCTCTGCTCGCGGCCTCGCCGCCACAGTGCGACCTGTTCGCGACTAGTATACACAACACAAACTATTGTCAGAGTGGAATATAATGCTAGAACGAAGGATGGATGATTAGTTAGGTTTATACATGGTGGGTCGGATCGTATTGCAGATAATTTACCCACAACCCACAGTACCTATCGGCTATCGATTCTAAGCAAAATGTATAGGTTTTTAATTTTTTTTTAGTAGGTAAAATAAAAAAATATATATATGGGATTGTTGGTGCGAGCGACGTCTGACTGAATCCCATACAAAATCATTTTTTTTACTTAATGATTCAAATAAATAAATAAATTTAATGATAATGAATGAGTCATGAATGAAAATTTTCTATTACAAACTTATCATTTGCGGTCGGCGCAGTAGACACGGCTACCGCACCGATCGCAAATAATAAGTTTGTATTAGTGTTAGATCTCAATATAGTACCCACATAACAATTGGTTAATTTCTGTACAAAAATCAATGATATCCCCTCAAAACATAATTGTGAAATGAAAACCAAGTTCAATATTATGTGTGGTAGTCGATTTCACCAGCAAAAGAATTGAGATATATATGTATAAAATAGGCACACCTATGTATATGAATATCAAGAACTTTTAAAAATAACTACTGGAGATGATAGGTACAACAAATGTGGACAGTGATCGCTAGAACTGCTGAAATAGAAGTAACATTCGTTTGTAGGTATTTATACTTAATTAGGAACATAGTTTACGTGACGAATATTTCCAAATCGAGTTTAGAATAGGAAAGTTAGTTATTGTAATCATGTTGGAGGCGTATTTATCGAAAACTGCTGAGATGCTAAAGGGAACTCTTTAAAATCCATCTTTTCTGACTCCCGTACGGGCATTTACTGGAAATGAAATGTGGAAATGTGTTTAATATTTTATAGCTGGAGCTCTTGCTGAGTGTTCTCATAGAGGCAGAATAATGTGTTTTCGGATGTATTTCATGCAAAATACTCGATAACTTCTGAGATGCTACCTGTCGGACTGTGAAGTGAGGTCTAATTTTTTAAAGTTTCGTTATCTTTCGAAAACGATCACAACTATGCACGAAAGTCTCAAGAACTTTAGAACTATTGGGGATGGAACGAGAACTGTTGAACAAACTCGAAAACTCTCGAGATGCTAGGTTTCGGAGAGTGAAGTTGGCATCTCATTTTTAAAATTTCCGCTAATTTTCGAAAACGAGCAGAACTATTCAAGATAACTATCGAGAACTGTAGAACTATTGAGAATGCTACTAGAACTGTAGGGAAAACTCGAAAATTCTTGAGATGCTAACTTTTGGTACTCGAAGTTAGCGTCTATTTTTTTAAAGTTCGTTATTTTTCGAAAATGAACAGAACTATGGAAAATAACTATCAGGAACTGTAGAACTATTGGGGATGCAACAAGAACTTTCGAAAAAACTCGGAAATTCTTGAGATGCTAGGTTTACGATTGTGAAGTTGGCATCTCATTTTTAAAATATCCGGTATTTTTAGAAAATGAGCAGAACTATGGAAAATTACTATCAGGAACTGTAGAACTATTGGGGATGCAACGAGAACTGTCGAAAAAACTCAAAAACTCTTGAGATGCTAGGTTTACGATTGTGAAGTTGGCATCTCATTTTTAAAATTTCCGCTATTTTTCGAAAATGAGCAGAACTATGGAAAATAACTATCAGGAACTGTAGAACTATTGGGGATGCAACAAGAACTGTCGAAAAAACTCAAAAACTCTTGAGATGCTAGGTTTACGATTGTGAAGTTGGCATCTCATTTTTAAAATTTCCGCTATTTTTCGAAAATGAGCAGAACTATGGAAAATAACTATCAGGAACTGTAGAACTATTGGGGATGAAACAAGAACTATCGAAAAAACTCAAAAACTCTTGAGATGCTAGGTTTACGACTGTGAAGTTGGCATCTCATTTTTAAAATTACCGCTATTTTTCGAAAATGAGCAGAGCTATGAAAAATAACTATCAGGAACTGTAGAACTATTGGGGATGCAACGAGAACTGTCGAAAAAACTCAAAAATTCTTGAGATGCTAACTTTTGGTACTCGAAGTTAGCGTCTATTTTTTTAAAGTTCGTTATTTTTCGAAAATGAGCAGAACTATGGAAAATTACTATCAGGAACTGTAGAACTATTGGGGATGCAACGAGAACTGTCGAAAAAACTCAAAAACTCTTGAGATGCTAGGTTTACGATTGTGAAGTTGGCATCTCATTTTTAAAATTTCCGCTATTTTTCGAAAATGAGCAGAACTATGGAAAATAACTATCAGGAACTGTAGAACTATTGGGGATGCAACAAGAACTATCGAAAAAACTCAAAAACTCTTGAGATGCTAGGTTTACGACTGTGAAGTTGGCATCTCATTTTTAAAATTACCGCTATTTTTCGAAAATGAGCAGAACTATGAAAAATAACTATCAAGAACTGTAGAACTAATGGGGATGCAACGAGAACTGTAGAGAAAACTCGAAAATTCCTGAGATGCTAACTTTTGGTACGCGAAGTAAGCATCTGTTTTTTTAAAGTTCGTTATTTTTCGAAAATGAACAGAACTATGGAAAATAACTATCAAGAACTGTAGAACTATTGGGGATGCAACGAGAACTGTCGAAAAAACTCAAAAACTCTTGAGATGCTAGGTTTACGATTGTGAAGTTGGCATCTCATTTTTAAAATTTCCGCTATTTTTCGAAAATGAGCAGAACTATGGAAAATAACTATCAGGAACTGTAGAACTATTGGGGATGCAACAAGAACTATCGAAAAAACTCAAAAACTCTTGAGATGCTAGGTTTACGACTGTGAAGTTGGCATCTCATTTTTAAAATTACCGCTATTTTTCGAAAATGAGCAGAAATATGAAAAATAACTATCAAGAACTGTAGAACTATTGGGGATGCAACGAGAACTGTCGAAAAAACTCAAAAACTCTTGAGATGCTAGGTTTACGATTGTGAAGTTGGCATCTCATTTTTAAAATTTCCGCTATTTTTCGAAAATGAGCAGAACTATGGAAAATAACTATCAGGAACTGTAGAACTATTGGCGATGCAACGAGAACTGTCGAAAAAACTCAAAAACTCGTGAGATGCTAGGTTTACGATTGTGAAGTTGGCATCTCATTTTTAAAATTTCCGCTATTTTTCGAAAATGAGCAGAACTATGGAAAATAACTATCAGGAACTGTAGAACTATTGGGGATGCAACGAGAACTGTCGAAAAAACTCAAAAACTCTTGAGATGCTAGGTTTACGATTGTGAAGTTGGCATCTCATTTTTAAAATTTCCGCTATTTTTCGAAAATGAGCAGAACTATGGAAAATAACTATCAGGAACTGTAGAACTAATGGGGATGCAACGAGAACTGTAGAGAAAACTCGAAAATTCTTGAGATGCTAGGTTTACGATTGTGAAGTTGGCATCTCATTTTTAAAATATCCGGTATTTTTCGAAAATGAGCAGAACTATGGAAAATTACTATCAGGAACTGTAGAACTATTGGGGATGCAACGAGAACTGTCGAAAAAACTCAAAAACTCTTGAGATGCTAGGTTTACGACTGTGAAGTTGGCATCTCATTTTTAAAATTTCCGCTATTTTTCGAAAATGAGCAGAACTATGGAAAATAACTATCAGGAACTGTAGAACTATTGGGGATGCTACTAGAACTGTCGAAAAAACTCAAAAACTCTTGAGATGCTAGGTTTACGATTGTGAAGTTGGCATCTCATTTTTAAAATTACCGCTATTTTTCGAAAATGAGCAGAACTATGAAAAATAACTATCAAGAACTGTAGAACTATTGGGGATGCTACTAGAACTGTAGAGAAAACTCTAAAATTCCCGACATGCTAACTTTTGGTACGCGAAGTACGCATCTGTTTTTTTAAAGTTCGTTATTTTTCGAAAATGAACAGAACTATGGAAAATAACTATCAAGAACTGTAGAACTATTGGGGATGCAACGAGAACTCTCGAAAAAACTCAAAAACTCTTGAGATGCTAGGTTTACGAATGTGAAGTTGGCATCTCATCTTAAAAATTTCCGCTATTTTTCGAAAATGAGCAGAACTATGGAAAATAGCTATCAGGAACTGTAGAACTATTGGCGATGCAACGAGAACTGTCGAAAAAACTCAAAAACTCGTGAGATGCTAGGTTTACGATTGTGAAGTTGGCATCCCATTTTTAAAATTTCCGGTATTTTTCGAAAATGAGCAGAACTATGGAAAATAACTATCAGGAACTGTAGAACTAATGGGGATGTAACGAGAACTGTAGAGAAAACTCGAAAATTCTTGAGATGCTAGGTTTACGATTGTGAAGTTGGCATCTCATTTTTAAAATATCCGGTATTTTTCGAAAATGAGCAGAACTATGGAAAATTACTATCAGGAACTGTAGAACTATTGGGGATGCAACGAGAACTGTCGAAAAAACTCAAAAACTCTTGAGATGCTAGGTTTACGATTGTGAAGTTGGCATCTCATTTTTAAAATTTCCGCTATTTTTCGAAAATGAGCAGAACTATGGAAAATAACTATCAGGAACTGTAGAACTATTGGGGATGCTACTAGAACTGTCGAACAAACTCAAAAACTCTTGAGATGCTAGGTTTCCGAGTGTGAAGTTAGCATCTAATTTTTGAAATTTCCGCTAATTTTCGAAAACGGGCAGAACTATTCAAGATAACTATCGAAGGCTGTAGAACTATTGGGGATGCTACTAGAACTGCACAGAAAACTCGAAAATTCTTGAGATGCTAACTTTCGGTTCGCGAAGTTAGCATCTCATTTTTAAAGTTCGTTATTTTTCGAAAATGAGCAGAACTATGGAAAATAACTATCAGGAACTGTAGAACTATTGGGGATGCAACGAGAACTGTCGAAAAAACTCAAAAACTCTTGAGATGCTAGGTTTACGATTGTGAAGTTGGCATCTCATTTTTAAAATTTCCGCTATTTTTCGAAAATGAGCAGAACTATGGAAAATAACTATCAGGAACTGTAGAACTAATGGGGATGCAACGAGAACTGTAGAGAAAACTCGAAAATTCTTGAGATGCTAGGTTTACGATTGTGAAGTTGGCATCTCATTTTTAAAATATCCGGTATTTTTCGAAAATGAGCAGAACTATGGAAAATTACTATCAGGAACTGTAGAACTGGGTCATTCTAAGTTAAGAGGGCATCTGATAATAAGAAAAGTGGCAGGCTATAAATATTTGAAATAATATCTTCTTCCGATATAGAACTATGTTATCAGGTATTTTGTATACTTGTTTAAGATGGCCAGTTAATTTATCTATTTTTACAAGAGTTTTCATGTACCAGGGGAGATACAGGATCCAGGGTAGAGACATGAAGGCCAGGGTAGGGTACTTTACCTTACAGGGGAAATATATACATTGAAAGAAAAATAATTTTATTCGTCAGAATCAACTTTATTATTAAACTCTTTGTAATAGTTTACAACTATAATCTCAGACTTAAATTTCAATGCAGTCTTTTAATGTAACTTTAATTATTATGACATAAAAAACAAAATTACTTAGTATCTACTAACATAAATCACAGCATTTTTTCTTACAAGTTAAAAGAAAATAATTTTTTTAATGGCACATAAGTTGCATGCAATGCAATGTGATATAAAAATATAGAGCATGAATACTTTGTTAAAACATAAACATAAATTGGATCTTCCATTTAAAGAAATAAAATCGTTTAAAAAGATAACAAATGAGATCACGCCTTTTCAAATACGTTAATACTTTGGTTAAACTCATAGTAAATACGCTGTCCTTTCATTTTTAAGTCGGGGGCTGGTATCTTTTCTATAATCTGATCCCATGAGATGAAAGCAACGTCTTTGTCATCAATTCTGAAATTTTTACCAGTTTTATCACAAATTTTGCAGTATATTACTTGTTCTTCATTATCTTCTTCAATCCCTGTGCACATAGCTACGTATCGATATTCTGTGCCTTTAAGTAAAATTCTCACTAAGACAAAGTCGCCATTGTTGAATTTATTTTTTAAACCAGATGTTCAACATCTGGTTTAAAAAATAAAAAATAAATTTTACATTAAAAAACACGGTTCGTCTTCAAGTTGGCGTGCATTTTCAAAAACTGCGGTACAAGGCAGGGAAGATGTTTGTAGCTGCTTTGAGATTTTATAGTTAATTAATGGCTTCTCGTCAGAATCAGAGTCATATACACTGTCCACATTAAGGCGGGGTCTCGTATTCTTTGTTGCGAATTCCATGGTACCAAGCACAACGTGATCGCAGCTCTCAAGATTGCAGAAGCAACTCAAGCTCTTCATTACTAAGCGGTTGGGTAGAAATATGCTTCCTGTAACTTGATGGACCTTCATGGTACCTGAGAAAGCTTTAAAATTTTTGGTGTTAAGTTCCTCTTCTTTTTTTAAAATGTCATCGCCATCAATAGTCACCACTTTTATATTGGGACAGTTTTTTTGGAGGGCGTCCGTCAAATCTTCTAGCGATGAAATGTCGTTCCCAGCTCCAACAATCCTATCTGCAGTTCTTTTGCACGTTGCACCTACTCCATCAGGAGCTCCCTTCCCGTGACCAGCTTCGTGGTAATTCCATGTGAAGTTTATAAGATTTGGGTAAAAATCATGTAATTTTGTTGCCAATGCATGGAACATGATTTTATTACGGTATTGAGTGACGGGTCCATCACTTAGAAAATGCAAATTGGTTACTTCTGTGGGAAGGCTGTCAAGTATGGGCTGTAAATGTGCCCAAATAGCTGGCGGTGAGTGAGACAAATTTTTTGAAAGCGTGCAGTAACAGGAGCATTTTAACTTTCCATTATTTTCTTTAGTGTAAACCACAACCGTATGGATACTTAACTGCTCTCTCGATCCTCCGAAATGAAACGATTGCACTTCTTCAGCGTATTATTATATAGCCAGACGCTTCTTTTCTAAACGTTCCTCATGAGTTTGTTTTTTTCGGGAAGCCATGATCTAAAAAAAGAGAAGTTACAGCTTAAAGACATTAAATATTTTATCTGTGGGATATTTTTAAGTCAGACACATAATTACTTTAAGTGTCGCTCTTTGGGCTGCAAAATAACGTATAAAACTTCGAATTTTAAACTACTACATAGTGTAAAAGTAACGTACACCATATCTTAATTTTAAAAAAAAACGCATTTATGTTAACAAATTACTTCTTTACGAAGAATAATATACGTAAAATACTTAAAAAGTACTAATATGATACTTCCGTATCTACCCTGGATGTAAGGTCTCTACCCTGGCATTTGACGAGACAGGGGAAATACGGCAGGGTAGAGACGTTTTCATTGAAAAACGGAAACTATCAGAAAAGTATGGATTGTTACGAAAAAACAAACTAACACGGTAAACTAGGCAGAAATTAAAGTAAAAACAAATTACAAACAAAGTTTTACTATAAATAAAAATTGAATAAAACTTACCAGTGGAGAGACGGCAATGACCGACACATCCGCGCGAGCCGAGTGGCGTGGTCGGACTGTCCGCCTATGAGAGCACGCGATTCACTCGGGCGACGTTTGTGGCTAACTTAACTTTGAAACGAATGCTCCAAGGTTAAATTTGGTACACCATAGTACTTTAATGGCATTTTAAAACGGTCGAAAAATGACCAGGGGAGGATACATAAAATACGAGGGACAAAATTTGCGTTATTTTAAAAAATAGAAAATACAATTTATTTGGGAGTTGATTTAAGTATTCAAAATGATTGATTGCGCTTCTTTATGTAGTAAATACAGCTCAAATCAGAATGTATCACAAATGTATTTAAATTCAAAAACTCTGTTACAGAATAGTAAAGGGACAGGCCAGGGTAGATACTTTTTTGTCGGTAAACATGCAATTATAACCAAACTAAGTTAGTTAAGGTATTGCATTTTAGTGGTCTCAAAGTATTTGTTATTTACTGTAGTTATTGATTGTCATTTCCTTAAAATTTTCAAATAATGTGTGATTTTTTTATGTTGCCACCTATTGTCCCTCTTACCGTAGAATGACCCAACTATTGGGGATGCAACGAGAACTGTCGAAAAAACTCAAAAACTCTTGAGATGCTAGGTTTACGACTGTGAAGTTGGCATCTCATTTTTAAAATTTCCGCTATTTTTCGAAAATGAGCAGAACTATGGAAAATAACTATCAGGAACTGTAGAACTATTGGGGATGCTACTAGAACTGTCGAAAAAACTCAAAAACTCTTGAGATGCTAGGTTTACGATTGTGAAGTTGGCATCTCATTTTTAAAATTACCGCTATTTTTCGAAAATGAGCAGAACTATGAAAAATAACTATCAAGAACTGTAGAACTATTGGGGATGCTACTAGAACTGTAGAGAAAACTCTAAAATTCCCGACATGCTAACTTTTGGTACGCGAAGTACGCATCTGTTTTTTTAAAGTTCGTTATTTTTCGAAAATGAACAGAACTATGGAAAATAACTATCAAGAACTGTAGAACTATTGGGGATGCAACGAGAACTCTCGAAAAAACTCAAAAACTCTTGAGATGCTAGGTTTACGAATGTGAAGTTGGCATCTCATCTTAAAAATTTCCGCTATTTTTCGAAAATGAGCAGAACTATGGAAAATAGCTATCAGGAACTGTAGAACTATTGGCGATGCAACGAGAACTGTCGAAAAAACTCAAAAACTCGTGAGATGCTAGGTTTACGATTGTGAAGTTGGCATCCCATTTTTAAAATTTCCGGTATTTTTCGAAAATGAGCAGAACTATGGAAAATAACTATTAGGAACTGTAGAACTAATGGGGATGTAACGAGAACTGTAGAGAAAACTCGAAAATTCTTGAGATGCTAGGTTTACGATTGTGAAGTTGGCATCTCATTTTTAAAATATCCGGTATTTTTCGAAAATGAGCAGAACTATGGAAAATTACTATCAGGAACTGTAGAACTATTGGGGATGCAACGAGAACTGTCGAAAAAACTCAAAAACTCTTGAGATGCTAGGTTTACGATTGTGAAGTTGGCATCTCATTTTTAAAATTTCCGCTATTTTTCGAAAATGAGCAGAACTATTTAAAATAACTATCAGGAACTGTAGAACTATTGGGGATGCTACTAGAACTGTCGAACAAACTCAAAAACTCTTGAGATGCTAGGTTTCCGAGTGTGAAGTTAGCATCTAATTTTTGAAATTTCCGCTAATTTTCGAAAACGGGCAGAACTATTCAAGATAACTATCGAAGGCTGTAGAACTATTGGGGATGCTACTAGAACTGCACAGAAAACTCGAAAATTCTTGAGATGCTAACTTTCGGTTCGCGAAGTTAGCATCTCATTTTTAAAGTTCGTTATTTTTCGAAAATGAGCAGAACTATGGAAAATAACTATCAAGAACTGTAGAACTATTGGGGATGCTACTAGAACTGTCGAAAAAACTCAAAAACTCTTGAGATGCTAGGTTTCCGAGTGTGAAGTTAGCATCTCATTTTTTAAATTTCCGCTAATTTTCGAAAACGGGCAGAACTATTCAAGGTAACTATCGAGGGCTGTAGAACTATTGGGGATGCTACTAGAGCTGCAGAGAAAACTCGAAAATTCTTGAGATGCTAACTTTCGGTACGCGAAGTTAGCATCTCATTTTTTAAAGTTCCGTTATTTTTCGAAAATGAGCAGAACTATGAAAAATAACTATCAAGAACTGTAGAACTATTGGGGATGCTACTAGAACTGTCATCAGATTGTGAGATGCCCGAAATTGATATGCTAAGTTCACAGACATAAACACTCGTGGCTCTGAATATCGCACATACCGTCATAAACTGGTTTCATCAGTCTTGCTTGATATAATTGATATTACTTTCCGGATCGTATTCCAGGGGTGATTTACTTTAAAAAGTACCGATATATTTATTAAAATAACATTACACGAAATTGATATTCACCTGAGTGGCTGAGTTCTTTCCAATCTCCGTGGGTCTTGCGGCAAAGAAATAACGTCCCAGGCCAGACAATCCAGATATGCACTATATTGAATGTGTAATAGCTATACTTAGTTGCATGGATGGGAATTTGTTTTGTGCGGGTTTAACTGTGATACCCATTACATCCTATCCACCGGCAACGTTGACAGAAGGCCATTGCTTGTCCATGTGTAGTGTTTGCGTTTGTTTTAGTAATCTGCACTCATCGGCAGTCGCAGTCCACGGAGCCCGGCCGATAACGTGCCGCCACATTTAGGACGACTGGTATAAGAAGGCGTGCGGATTAAGCAATAATAGACTCTGCATCAACGGCTTAAGTGCTTCGCCGCGCGCCTTCTAGGTTGTGTCGTGCCAAACGGCCTCTGCTATTTATTGACGATTTGATTAAAAACATGTTGCTATATGAACTGGTTTTCTGTGGAACGCTTTGGATCGCATTACGGCTTTGTTTCAGAAAGTATCTATTCTCGGAGAGATATGAGATTTTGTGTAGGCATATAGAAAAATTACTTTTACCGGTTGGAGTTGAACTACGTCACCGCTGCAGTTAATTTTGTGTAGACAAAGAGTTTTATCGACAATCCCTTAATCCCATGCCAGTTGAGATGACGACCGCAGTTCATCCGGCTGACATAAATAATCCGCACCAAATGCATTCGTTGGATAATCTCGCTCAAAATAAACGGAAATATTAACTAGTGAATAAAAATGGAAATTCGTTAGACCGTCTTAGAAAAGCAATCTTGGCGTGGCGGAGCCGAAGCCTGCCCTGCATTAAAGTGCCAGCTTGTGGCAAAGCGTCCATGCTAAAATAATATTTGCGCTGCACCCCACAGCTTTCATCGCAGCTTTCGATTTTCCTGCGATGATTTTGTGGAAAGGGGTTGACATCTAGAGTCGAGACGAGAGCGATTGTCTGCGAGTTTGATTTTAATACAGTATGAAGGCCATAATCATGCTATATAGAATGAACCTTATATACATATGAAAGGAATCTTATTGAGAGAGCAAAGGTTTCCCTAATCAATAGTGACGATAGAACGACGTCTTGACCCGGGTGACTTTTTTTGCTCGGTTGAAAAAGTCTCAAAATCAGTTTTCCCAGACAGATTTGTCGCCCCCAAAAAGAACGAAATCTTATTTGTAGAATTCAATTACGATGTTTTAAACCACAGATCACCGCATTTCGAGTTCTCGTTTAATGGAAAACTTTAGCATGGGAGTCTGGTGAATCCTATTTTTTTTTTATTCTGATTTGGTTAGGTGCTTAGGTGGTTTTAGGTTTGGCGGACTTGGACAGAAATAAGTAGTTCAAAATTCTACATATTTTCGATCATATCGAGAAAAATCTATAGGTAGTAGAATTATAAACGCGTATAAAATGTATGTATCTGTATGTATTTTAACGTTTCATTCAGTAAATTTGATTTAATATTGAATAAAATCTTCTTCACGATGGTCGTACCGAGATCATGCGCATTCCTCTCAAGATGTATGAAGTGATAGGCATCATAATGCGGCAACAAACGACTGGAGCACTTTCGGTCGAGCACGTGCGTGATCGCTCCGACAATAAACTATCGTCACGTTTCTCATTTGCCGAAGATGCTCGTGTCCGCGAATAATCTCGGTTTAGTTTCTACTAGTCACCGGGTTAGTTCAGTAAATAGAAGCGGTTGTTGTGAAGGGTACAAAAAAGTCATAGGGTACTCATCAAAAAAGCGTTTCATAGGGAAAGAAAAAGAAGTCTTCAACTAGCGCGTAAGAAACCGTTGGAAAAAAAGCAGTGCTTTAAGAATAAGTTTAAATGCTGTCGTCGGCAAAATACTAATTCTGAATTGCAGATTACGAAATCTTGAAACGATAACTACGTAATTATCTATTGTATTGTAGCGTTCTTTATACCTATGTATACTGGATTGTTTTATATGTGTGAACTTGGAACCTGAGCTTCTAATTTCAGTATTTTCGGTTTTTATATGCTGCTAATCTTATGCTGATAGGGGTTAGCTAAGCTCATGAGCTTGCTTTGGCAAGCGTCTCACGGTTTCTCACACCTCAGTCTCGTATCGGGTTCAATCAACCTCGCGATTTTGTTTATCGCCCCACATTATACTAAGTTATTAATATATCCATAACACACCGTTCGTGGAGCGCCGCCCGTTCGCGCGCCATTGACATTGGCTGATTCGAGGCGAGAGTTCGAAATAGCACGCGCTAAAAATCATTTTATGCGTTTACCTATCCCGTAGGTTATTGGCATCTCTGAAGTTTAACGCGGCGACGTTAACCTCGTTTCTCTGTTCTGCGGACTAGTTATATTTAGGTTAGCGAATTTAAATATTTATTATAGCGCCAGTCGCCACCTTATATCGATATTGTAGGCTGTTATTTGTCCTCATATCGGTGCCGTATTTCGTTGTGCCAATTCAGATTCGTAAACAAAGCGTCATGATATGCTAAGGATGCATATCTTAGACCCACTTGCACCAAGGCGCGGACCTTCTTAATCCAGGTTTAATTGTATCAACTTAACTCGAGTTAGAGGTTAATCCTACGTTAGCTGCGTTGGTGCGATTCGGCCGAATCATACGTGTCATGTTTTTCATTCTGGACCTATTTTTAAGACAAAGGGGTTACCTATTTCGAAACTTGAAATTAAAACGCGCACGTTACGTCTTTCTGCAAATATGTCCGTTTCCCAAAATTACAATTCATATTTTAAAGATCTTCGTTCAAATCGCCTTGGTACGAGTTTATGTTACTTAAAACCACCGAGCTCTGTTCCATCACACGGCGTGTGCGGCGAAGCACTTAAACCAGTGAACCAGAGTCTATTATTGCTTAATCCAGGCGCCTTCTAAGCTGTGTAAACCTGTACCAATAAAATGACGAGTGAGCGACGGTGACAGACAATTTGTCACGTTAACAAGACTTTCTTACTGCTACACCTTTTGGACAACAGTCGATTGATGGAAAGTACAAAATAACGGCACTTGTGATTGTTTAAAGGTATCTTCGGCATTTTTTTCTGACACCCAAGTGACACCTATCTATGAGCTTACAAAGACGTACTTATAGAAAACATTTATAATCTAATCTCATTAATCAATCTAACATTTAGCTAATTACGTGTGTTATTATCGGAAATTTAAACAATATAAATAAATTCCAAATTGAGACTAGTAACTAGGTAGGTATAAGACGGTTTAAATTCAAGGAAATACAATTAAAATTCGTTTCATTTGCTCACCGGCTTTTCTAAATTACCTTCTGCGCGCGGGTAGGTCTGGGTGGGCGGCGCCCGGGCCGAGGGGTCGCGGCTATAATTTTTGTACCTTACTCACATTCGGGGCGGTAGTCCTGCCTTCTACCCGGGATCCTTGCTAACCTTGACTGTGAGCGAGATAAAATTATACAATGGGAAGAAAGTTTCATGTTCTAGTTTATGATGAAGCCTAATTAAGTAACCTTAATGAGCGGCACGTTCGCAGTAATTTTTGCAAAGTTATTTTCATACATGTTCGTTGTTCAACGGTCGATTGTTGTTTTTATGTATAGTGCATGCAAAGTGCGTGACCTGCTAATTTTTGTTTTAAGCTCAATAAAAATCATCACCATATACAATAACTGTTGAGGAAATAGAGTACCTTTGAACTGTATGCCATCTCAATTCGTCTCTAAAGGATTGGTTACCTATGTTATGAATAAAGTTTAAAATATCTTGTAAGTTATTTAATTGTATGAAAATATTGGATGAAAAGGAACATGCCCACTAATGTTACAATGCGAAACCTGGCCGACCTTGGCACCACAGTACTACGTGTCAAGGAGATCTGCGGTGTTGTATTGAATTTCTCGCATTTATATGCTATGAAGGGTAAACTTATTCCTCTGAACTCTAGCTTCTTTTTTTATAAAAATGCTTTTTTTTTCAACTAGTTATATACTTATTGTTGAAGGTTTCCGCCATCTAAAATCGTGCTCCTGTACATTTTATTGGCAATAAAGGCGCGCTTATTTCCCATACAATTTTCCGCCCTATGTCTGTCTAGCTACACGTACCTATATATCGATCACTGGGACCGCTCCCGCAGCCTGTTCCCCCGAGGCGAGTGCGTCAATGACGCCGAGGCCGGGCACCGCACACGGCGTGCGTTCCCAATGCCCTCCCGTCGATTTCCGACATCAATCACTTCCTAATCGAATTCATAAACTCAGACCCACCGTACAGTCTTTCAGGAAAACTCCTAGCCTACTAGAACGCAGCTTTTATTTTGATGTGCATCGCTAGGACTCGTCATGTTTAATTCATTGCCATTTCAGATACATTTGCCAAGGCCCCTATAAACAGGTCGCATGCAACTGGTTTAAACATGAACTTTTGATGTGTAACTGTGTTTTTATATGTGTTCTTATTGTTTACGCGCACAAGATCGTATCGCTGGAGAAAGTGAACAGGAAATGCGGTCCATAATCGCGCTGGTTTCCCAATTTGCGTGTTTTATGATCGCGAAGCGGAACCATTGACTTTGTTCTTAATTGATAATTATGGTTACCACAGTATGCTACACAATATAATGTAATCTCAGCTTTTTCTCGTTTACGAAGTTACTAGTTATCATATCGAGGAACCCAAAAAGAATCGCGTGCCGCTGTAATAGAATAGTTGATCCAACTGCGATTATTGTGGCATTTCATCCTCGTCTATTCAATATATTTTTTATGAGCCACGACGTAATTTGTAAAACTGAAAATGCCTGACCGAAAAAAAAATTACTTACTGGTACTAGACTAGACCAAAAAATATCAATCACAGCTACGTAGGTATAACAAGGACCGCGAGCACCAACATTTTGAACTCTGGTTAACGACCACTGTGCTTTGTATGCAAGCGGCGTGACCCACGTTTCCGTTTTCGGGTCCATGTGAAAACGTTTACACAATGTCAAATTGCCTCCCTGTCGTTGTAAAATACGGCCTTCCTGGTTGGCGTAGGTATTGTCGCTGGGGTTCGAATCACGCCATTTACATGCTTTGAGTTCCCTACTAAATAACTCCACTAACTTAAAACAAATGATCGTCAAGGCTAACCCTATAACGTTAAGTGTTTGCATAGCGAAAAAAAAACTAGCTAGGATGATACAGTTTCTAACTGTTCTCATTTAAAAATCGTCCAAACGTGCGCCGACACATAAAGGTTCATTATGCTTGCAACCTCTAAATTGTTACCATTGAGAACAGGCGACCGGACCGGAACCTCTCGGTCATTGCATGGTTCAAATATGGAATGACATCACGGACATTTCATCCAATTATAGTCATTAGGCCATCGACCCACATCCCACATCGCAGACGGCACGATCGCACACGGCCGCGGGATCATAACCGCAAGCCCGTAATCCCACAAGGGTGGAGTTTGAAGATAGTGTTACCGAAATATTTTATTACCTCGCTCCTTGATAACGGTAACTTGGGAGATGAACGAATTTACACTTGTAACTTCGCATATGTTAATGAATACATATATATGTTAATAAGCTTTTATAATTTACCTATGGAGCGCGGGTTTTGAAACGTGGTACTTGTTCAATTAACATGCCGAAATATCATATGACGTAATTGGAATACGTTTTAGTTGTTATGGGAAGGAACCCACGATGTTCAGCAAATTAGGTAGTTACCCCAGATTGCGCCGATCAAGTCGTCAAAATTCATTGAAGACTATACAGAATACGTCTTCAGCGAGAGCGGCTGTGAAATAAATGCGAATTGTCGTGTCGCCTTATACGGGAAACTCTAGAAACTCTTGAGAGGCGAGCTTTTGCGCTGATTGAATATTCCGAACGCGACACTGCTCTCTTTCCTCTCGCAGCGCTGCGACCAACTATACAAAGGACCCTCTTTAGCCGGAACTTAGATTGACTGGATGTTTTAAATCCTTAGTTATATGGACTTTTTTCTAAGCTAAGCTTAATAAGAATTTCCAAAATAAAACTCGTTTTAAAATGTGTACAGACTGTCGGCGAGTAATGTAGCATAATGCTCGCCTAAAGGAAGCTTTTGGTATAACCGCAAGGAGCTGTAATAATAATGTGGTTACTTCAGACTTGATGTCTTACGAAAATTAACATAGAAATAACATCAGGCCCCCGAGGTTTTCGTGCAAAGTAATGAATGCGTAAATTTCTTACTGAAAGGAATTAACGTGAACAATCCTGTACTATCTAACAATTGCTATAAAACTACAGTAGTTAATACGTCACATGAAACTGGCAATTATTCTCACGTTAGCCGCAGCGCAGACAGCGCTCAGAAACGGGGTTTATGAATTGTAAGTATAGTAAAATCGATGGATGCTAACCAGTCAGCGCAGCAGCACATACCTACCTAGGTAGTCACGTAGGCGCGGAATCCTTAATTTAAGTCTAGTCCCGATGCCCGCCGGAGATGCACCCGGAATGAGCTTCCCGCCTGTGATTGCGCTCGCACCGCTCCGTGCCTTCAAATTAATGTCGCGTCTAACGCCGCTCCCTACTTATAACACTTGCGAATCGCTCAGTCTAGACAGGCTACAGTAATTATATGACCTGGGTCAAACGGACGAAACCAGCCGCCCCTACTACGTAGCAGCCTGATAACTTGCATAATCCTGCCTGACTGACGCAATAATTATTTGATTATATGCGTGAAAGTGTAAAAGAACAATAACCATTAATTATAAGTTATTTATGCCTAACTACGTTGAGCATTGCTTTTATCGCTTGTTTAATTATAATTACTCGTCAGATTAATATTTATTGTCTGCTTATTAAATTTGTAAGATAACAACATATTAAAGTTAAAGCAATTTTGTCGACACCCCCAAATCATCTGTAATCTTTCATCTTTGTTTCAGGTAAGCACAGTAATTCACTATCGGCCGAATTGAATGCGAGTGAGTAATCTAACGATGAAGGTAATTTACGTCACATAAATTGTATAGTTTAACGCTAATTATCGCTAAGTATAATAGCATATCGTGCATTTAATTAATTATTTCCACCTCGAACATTAGTCGGCGTTCTGTAATTACGCACCCGAGGATCCAGTCGGACGGGATTGCGCTGATCTGGACCTAAGAACGATAGAAAACCGGCCCGACAGTTCCTGGTCTAATGTACACAGGGTTTCCTGTTACTGGGGTGTTCGGTTTCGGCGACGCTGCGCCGCTGAAGGCGCCCACACAATACGGGCTGGTCTCGGATGGCCTCGCCCGCTCCTGTCGCCTCCCGCAATCTGGTTCCACTAGTTGTAATGAATACTCGATGCCTACCCGGGAAATTCACAGCGCCAAGAAACGGTCGTATTTGTCGACGCCATTCTCGACGTTTCACCGCCAAAGCGGGTTTAATGTTTCAGTTAGTAACAGTTTATTAACAACTGTAGGTAATACAACTCATCATAATAATAGGTCGACTGTGAGATTCGGCGGTCGTATTTCAGCTAATGTGAAGGGATTATTACTTATTACAGACGCCCGGCCCCGCCCGTATTGTGCCTAAATACCTACAAAGTTATTATTTTCTCGCTTTGCTTTAATATTTTCATTGGCTACTATATCTTGAGACCTGTATTACGAGATTCTTTTTGTGCTTCTGAATACGTTTTAGTGACGTTTACGACAAGTTTAACTCTGACTTAAAACCTTTATAAGTAGCTACTTATATCAATCAAGCACTGGTTAACAATCAATTGTAAGTAGTAGTTAACAGTTACAGGCAGCCTTGCCCATTATCCGCATTTCAAACTACTCAACAGCAACGAACAACCCGCGTCCATAAAGAATTCTACAGAAATCAAAAAAGGAAAAATTTCTAATGGCCGTCGACTATTGTTCTCGTCTTTTTACGTTCGCGCTAATAAAGGATCCTGCATCGGCCGTCTCGGAATTAGTCCGGTAACCGCATAGTGTATAGAATAAAACGGTATGATCACGTCTAGGTTACTCATCGCAGGAAGGTCGCGGGTTGAAATGAATTTTATCTACATGTTATAAAGAATCAGTCTCCCTTTGAGTAGGTAGTCGCGAGTGTATAATCTGTGTAGTGTGGGCCGTGAGAAGCGATGGTCATTAATAACAGAGTGACCCGGGCCGCGACCGCAGCGGCCGTGATTGATCGGTGTGCACCGCTCCTCCCGTGATTCCTGGATGCTTCGTCTAAAACTAAGGACTCACCAAGACCTTACAAATCTCATTGCGATCCAATTCGTTTTATAAAGCAATTCGAAGACCTTAACAAGCCATGTTGCATTGGTAATTAATAACCTTACCGTACAAAAAATAAAATACCTCTTAATCTATTTATTTGTTACGGGCTTAACGAGAAAACCATTTTTGAAAAAGTTTAAATTAAATATTACAAATTCTAAAGGACAGCCTAGAGGCGAAGCGGCCTCATTTTAATTTAATAAAACCCGCACTACGAGTTATGTTACTATTCAACGTAAATCCCCCGACGGGTATGAATCCCTAACAGCGTCCACTAGCGGGTCCGACCGTGCAGTATTGTTTATTATTCACTGAAAATGAAAAACAAGCAGCCGCCGAGCCCGTTTGACAAAAAACCTACCGCTCCGTACGGCACAGGCAACCGGCCGCAGTTAGCACCGTACACCTTCGCTTTTCCCGATATTTTGTTACACATTCTCGTACCTTCTATTTTCATTCACAGGATTAGCACGAATCCGTTTTTACTCTCGTCGGATCTTTCATTCAGACCATCACGAATGTCGCGCGCACAGAGCTAAGTAAGGTACATAAAGTTTTCGATATAAAATCCCGTGTTGATTTTCGTCTTCATGAATTTATATCGTTTATTTATGACCGGAATCGCGACCATGTTTTCCTATTTGCTTATGCTAATTCTGTTATTGCTACTCTGGTTTGCTTATTCTCCATCATAAAAAAAAAATCGGCGAGTTTGTATTGTACCGTTTATCATAGAACAGTTACGATAAACCAAAAGTTCCATATTAAATTATGTACGTACATGTTCGCGAACAAAATGTTCAGTTTCCAACTGAAGTAACAACTAGTATAAATAGGTTGAGGGCTCTAAGGGTCATTGTGGCTTGGCTCGGCGACGGCAGATGCGGCTGCGGCGGAGGTCACCGCCCCGCTCCGAACGCAGCTGGGAGCCCTACCCGGGACGCTTTTTGTGCTCCCGCCCCGGCTCCCGGGAACAAGAAGTTTCAACCATTGCACCACGATAACGATATGAGATGGGCTCTTCGATTGATATTTGAATCGTATCGTAAATCATTGAACATATTACATTCTTCAAGTTTGTGTCGAAGGTCGACACATTTTGTGATGGCTCCGTAAACATTTCTCATAATGATCGCAGAGGAAATACAGCCGAGCATGTAGTTTGAATAAAATCATCGCATACCATGGATACTTTTTATTAAAGATATATCAGTTTGTGCACCTCCGAGCAGCAAACTAGGCGTTAGGTTATGCGGGCCGCTGACTTGCCGCCAGTTTTAGTTTTATCTCCCGCAGCAACTTCGTGACTTGGCCCATCCGTTCGGCCGGTGGCGTGGCGTAGGTAATTTTCTCATTTCGAGTGGTCATTAGTTCCACGGGGACAGGACTCGTCTGTCGCACGACCATTAACTTTACACGCATACCTGCTCGCTTCAAATGACTCGAAAACTTCTCCATTATGACTACGGAAGGTACTCTGAATAGAATGAGAATTGGTTGCGCCAACCATAATGCCATTCGAAAATCTGAACCGCAGCGTTCAAGGGCGTAAATGTCGATGCTTAGCCGGAGTCATTGTTGTCAATAACGTCGTTTTTCTTTGGTTTGATTTAGGTAAATTTAAGTGCATAAAAATGAGAAATAATGAGTATTGTTTGATGTTCGTTCGTATGAAAGCAGCTTCTTAAAATAATCACATCTGCAACAGCAGTTTGCCTTCGGCGGTTCGGCGCTCGAATAATGAATGCAGAGCCCTTGAATTAATAACCAATTTAAATACGAAATTAAAAGAATATGACGCGAATTTAGAGTCCGTAAGCAACCTAATCAGGCTTTATTGCTGAGGCTGATACTTTATCATTAGATTTTGAGAGGGGCTGGCGCGGCGGGAACCTCGCGCCATTCGCCTCGCTCCGAGTTTGTTTGGGGTGCGTTCACCGCACGCGATCGATGCCGGCCCCAGGCCAAGTAAGAACACCCACCTACCAACGACTTGTTTTCATTTAATCATTGAACGCAACGCAAGGGGTGCCGTCTGTTCCGACCGTGACTGTGCACTTACCCTCTCATTATCAGGACCCTATAGAACGTAGCATTCCCAAACCTATAATTTTTCATAAGCACTGACGCACTTGGCTAAATTTATAACGAACCACTTCAAGTGGCGTGTACGGAATTGGTTCCACTTAATATTTTCCCACAGTCTCTATGTTACGCAGTCCCGATTACTTTCGATCAAAACGTGGTAACAGCTTTTCGTCTCGACATCTCGCGAGTGTGGCCGCCGTGGTTATATTCGATGAGTACAATTTCTTCATAACAGGTCGCGTGAAGCGAGTGACGCCGAAACTAGCTTACTCATCGAAAATGTGCTCACACCGGGCCGGTCGGAGGTGTGAACAAATCTATGTTTAATGCGATGAGATTAGTGCCGATCGATTCTATTTATGTATCTCATACTTGTCGGAAAATTATCGCAGTTGTTACTCATTTAGATTTAAAAACGAATGAAATGAACCTTCAAAATTAGATTGAGAGCGATTGCACTACAATGTCTACAATTAAAGAAGTTTAGTGTATGGAATTCATTATCTACCTAGAATTTTTATGCAAAAGATTTAGTATTCGTGCATAGTACGTAAATCCTTATCGTTAGTCAAGACGGCGGGGCGGTATTGTAACAACTATCCAGATGAGAGATACTGCTAACAACATTCTCACACGAGCATTTTTAAGTAAGAACATTTACACCACTTTGCATTGATTAGTTTTTGTTTATCAGAGTGAGCGTCATCACGAACGGACATACCATACCAAGATAAAAGGATGGCTGCTGAGAGCTTCTACGAACGAACCGCAGCCTCCAAACTGGTTTGCTGCAGGTACGCGGCTAAAATTATACGTAGACAAAACGGACGGTCTCCGGCGAACACGATTTTCGGCACCGCACCTCCGCACCGCAGGACGGGCGGGACGCGTCTTTGACAAAGACGCATTCCGATCGCGTATCGCTCTAGCACAAAAGATACCTACCTAGCTACCCGCCCGAAATATTGAAGTGCTATTGTACCCACCCAACGGCTCTTCGG
This sequence comes from Aethes cnicana, assembly GCA_963971205.1. Taxonomy (NCBI): domain Eukaryota; kingdom Metazoa; phylum Arthropoda; class Insecta; order Lepidoptera; family Tortricidae; genus Aethes; species Aethes cnicana. Next base: position 11,540,097 of record OZ020278.1, on the reverse strand, counting down.
CTTACAGCGAGGTATTACCGTAAAACTCCTAAACAAGGAGGATCCTCTGGACACCTTTATCGTTTTACTTTGCCTTCATGTTTTGCATTTCTGACCTAGTGTTATTTTACTGTTAACAGTTCCGTTTTAGCCGTATTTAATATAGGACCTAACCTAATTCAAATTCTCTAGAAAGTGTTATTGTTCCATTTCTCGACGTAAGTAAGCGATCTACTCAGTACTCATAATAGATTTATAGTGCCTACTTATAATGCCGATGACCAGTCCCCTAGTTGCTATTGGGAATCGATATCGCTTCCATCGTGTCCCACGACACGAGCCACGCTTCGCTGACTCGTTATACCTATTCAGAAAATAAGTGCTCTTTTAAGTTTTATTTTTATGTATTTGGCCACTGTTGGAAATGTCTTTGTTCCTAATTGACTTTGTACCTTCTTAAACCAAGTCAAGCTTGTACTCGCTCGGGAGCTTCGAGTCCAAAAATAACTGAAGTCTAACACGATGACTAATATTGACCGATTTAAGTTAACTGTTTATTACATACAGGCGCTGCTACATTTTATTTTAGAACGGCCCGCTTACACCATAAAACTCGTCTATCGCTCCTTCAAAGACTATGGTTTCTACATATAGGTAACATCCTTTCACGGTGGCTCGTAAAATGTTTCTCACGGACAGTTCATGTCGATTTTAACTCCCTAACACCACTAAACGCCGATCTCTACGAAGATACGAGTAAATACACTGGAGCGCTTCCACACGAGTTCATTAACTTCCATGAAATGAATACGTTCCCATAGCGAATAAAAATACCGGTTCACAGTGAGACGTTATCAAGGTTTCTGCCGTCTGATATTAGAACAAAGGTATGGTTTGTTCGGGGGATCAAATAGTAATTCGCGGCGTGTGGAGTCGCGTAGAAGTCTCGGTCCCCCGGGATGCGGCATGCCGGCCGGAAGCCGCGTCAGGTAGAGCTGACGCGGACCCGGCTCGGTGCTCGAATAGGGTTACCGAATGATAAAGTCGCCGGCGAAATGTACGAATGGGTAACTTGCTTTTGATAAATCTGACACGCCCTTATCACATGTTTTTAGAAACATTTAGGTCTGTGGGTTTTATATAAAATAAAGCACGTAACACATGGCAAGTTGTATTAAATGGCCTTTATAAAAGGGAACACCGTCGAATTTTTCAAGGGTACATTTCGTTGAAGTGATCTTAGAATAAATAACGCTCTATCTTCTTTTTAACAATCCTAAGGTCGATGTTCACGGCCGATTCCGAACGTTAGCCCTAGATTCGCGGAATAAGGCGCATTAAAATAAATTCAACCATGACGAAGACGCGCCGAGGCATCCGGTCCGGTTTCCAGGTACACAACCATCCGTTAAAACCTTAATTTCTCAATACATATTTGGTAAATAATAGGAAACACAGCACGAATTTTAATAACGTTCATTCTCATTTTTCTTTGATAGTTCCTAATTAAAACTTGTAAAAATTTCATAGCACCGACAAGCATATCTTGATTAAGGTTCGGGGTTGTTTGCTGGTCTGAGAAGCGGGGTGTAAGAAGAACCCCCGGGCCCCGCCCCCCGACCCCCGACTGGGCCCAGCGTTATTCATCGCCGCTGCGCCCTTCGCAAGTTCGCGACCTTTACCTAAGAATGGAAGGAACCCAGATGTTTATTGAACGAAAGGACCCACGCATCACATTTCATACTGGCCATAAGTACATTACCTATATGTTGAACCGATCACGAAATCACAATTACGAAATATAACATTATTGTTTTTAATATTACCTTCTAGTACTAAATGATTAATTTCCTCATCACAGAATTTAAACTAGTCAGAGTTTTTATTAAATATGAATATAAAATAAAAAAAGGAATGTATTCTAATTTCGCTTTCTGACCAGATTGATTTTCATGATTAGGTGACTAAACGGACCATTGTGAATAGGCTTTCTATTCGGTTCTAGAGTATTTAAGAAGTGCATGATAGTTTTATTATTTTTTATGACAGTTTTTTTTTTAGGTAGGCTGTAAATATTTGTATGCCGAATGGCCAGACGTAGCGCTTTTCCATGTATCCATAACATCTGTTTTTTTACCTATGTTCCACAAATAAAGTATTTGACTTTGACCATTAATTAAGACGCTGACAAGAGCTAATGACCTTGAGCAATCGAGGCAGGTAACTGTCTCAACGGAGAATGTTCCCGCGAGAAGCACGACCGCGGCATGTGGGCGATATACGTAGAAAATCAGGAAAATTAAGATTTAAAAAAGAAATCCCACATTTCATGAACAATATAAATTAGCAAATCTTTTTGTATGAATATGACGGAATAGATTATTTAATTATAGAAATAAGCGTTAAGAAAATAAACTTATAGAACCGTTTATAGTGAATATTAACATTTATTTTACTCGACTTACGAAATAGTTTTCTTTTAAATACTGTTTAAATAAAGTCAATTTAGGTCTTGTCAGCGCCTTAACCAAAACTCGTAATTGAATATAATGGAGAATCATTTCTATGTACCTATTGGCATTCGGGAGATGATCAAAGATAGAGAAAAGAAGAGAGAAACCGAGTTTTCTTCAATACATATTAATTTCTGAATGAATGTTATCTAATACTAAATTAGATTTTGATTGGTTGGAGCTGCAACAGAGAATGTGAGCGATTGGGGTTCATAATCGATTGTTCACAGTCGGTCCCATAACGAGTATCGTGAGATTACGTGCGCATCCATTCGGACTCGATTAACTAATAAAATCGTTGATAGTCTCTGCCTGCATGTGAACACGCGACCTGTGAGCGAGGTCGGAGTGAGAAAACCAATTTACCACCGCTCGTCAACGCTTCGCCTGCCTCTGTATAGTATTTATTCTCGTAAGACATGTCACATCGCACACCGCACCTATGCAGGCGAGCCGCAAACGCCCCGCAGACGCATTTGGTGTGACCCGGGATTTAATAAGCATTTTAATGATGTCAGTGTTTCGGAAGCGGGTAGCGCCGTACATCACTTCAAACGACGTCATATATTTCTAGATGTTTTCTTCCTTTAAGAGAAGTATTTCCTGTATCTGCTACCAACTTGTACTACATCAAGGTTACTCAGTCTTAAACTTGACAACTTTTATAGATAAAGGAATAAGTACTTACACTTATTTTCTTTGCGCCTTTGAAACATTAAAATATGTCAATAAATTAACTCGGTGAAATTAACGAAATAATTCTTGTCAGATACTAACGTTTAAATTTTAAACAATTTCGTCTTGTAATCACCGTTCACCGTTCAGTTAAATGAACTTTCGAGGTTATATTAAACTCGACATGGACAAACGTGGATATTAATTTCAGTTATGTAAATAGGATTGTGTTTACGATGATACCTACGGCGCGGCATCTTCACTTTGTCGTTTTTATTGTGCCGGTAACACGTCTTCACGTCCAGGCTATAAACTGCCTACATTTACCTACTTATTTGAATTTGTTTGCCCATAGGTAGTGTGGTATTTAAGATTCAGCGTATGAATCACGCCTTAGTAATGCCAAGTTTATTTTTATTTGTCACGCATCACTAAATACTCAAATTAGGCTTTTACGGAAACGGGTTTTATTATACCACGGTTTATATTCCTGATTAATAAAGAATCAACTGTACGTAGTCTTTTTTTCTATATTACCTACCGCCTCCCATGTTGAAGAAGCCGTGGTGGCCTAGTGGTTCGACCTACCGCCTCCCATGCAGAGGGTCGGGGGTTCGATTCCGGCTCGCACCTCTAAGTTTACTTATGTGCGAAATTCACTTTGAATTTACCACTGAGCTTTTCGGTGAAGGAAAACATCGTGAGGAAACCTGCACGCATCTGCGAAGTAATTCAAAGATGTGTGTGAAGTCCCCAATCCGCACTGGGCCCGCGTGGGGACTATAGCCCAAACCCTCTCGTGATGAGAGGAGGCCTGTGCCCAGCAGTGGGACGCAAATAGGCTGTAGTAGTAGTAGTAGTAGTAGTAGTCTTTTTATGATACTTAATATTTAAATTCCAGATTGATATGGTACTTCATGGTTAACCCCAATATGAAGTGCCCTCATGGGATCTCTTTATAAAACTTCCATATTATATTACCCCGAGTTCCCGACGGATAAGCAGAGAGGCGGGAGCTAATTAAAAATAATCCTTAAGGCCGCCTAATCTTATGTACGCGTCCCGATATTTGCTCTCAAATTATAACTAACTCGCTCGTTAAAAGTGTGAACCCGCTTAATTAATTAAAGGGTTTCACACTCACTGTTTCTCGCTACAACCCCGATGGCTGTACGACTCTGCTTATACGGCAGCTTCGCTTAACTCTTCGTGTACCTATCTCGTCTTTTCAATCATTGGAATACCTACCTAAAAAAAAGCGATAAACTGAAAAACCTCTTTTTAAGCGACTGTTTATTTTCCCGTTACATCGAAATGTAACGAAATTTGCTTGCAGTGCACAGCACATTATGTAGGCCTATAGATTTGTTACTTGATTAACACGTTTTGCCAATTTCAATTTAACGACATTTTTCAATCAAAAACAATTAACCTGTTTAGTCTTGCATTTGTTTTTGTATTTCTCTTTAAATGTTTGCTGTTTTTAAACGCTCTTCAAAATACACGATGGAATCTCAAATAGGATCGTTGTGGGTGAAGTGTGTTCAAAGTTGAACCTTGAATAACGCTCAACGCAATCTCAGAAATGAACTCTAACCAGCTTTGAATCTCCGACTTCAAGTCAAACCAGTGATTTAGCGAATCAAAGGCGTCTCATTAAACGAAAAATGTCTCTTGAGCTCACACTGAGGTCCGGCGGCTCCCGTAAGTGGGTCGCCGCTCGGCGTGGGTGCCAAGTTGCCGCGGCGGGCGCCAAAAGCACCGCTCAGCTGATCGCGATATCACGTGCAAAGGTCTCTGGGTTAACGCTAACGGTCCGACGTTTTATATGCTACTTGTATTCATCTGCCGTGCCGTATCATTTTAATTATTAATTACGTCTTAGCGGGATACAAATAAAAACGCATTTAAAGATGTCGTCTGTAAGGTTCTTTAAACTCATTTCTATTTCCCTGTGCAATAGACTGCGACAAACGAAAGGAAGATCACCTATGTGATCTAAAACGGAACATTTTCGTGAAAAAGGTGTGGCATTGCTGATAACCCTAACTGTATACCTAATTAATCCATGTTCAATATTGACGATGAACTATGTTTTTTTAATAGAATCGAATGGGGACTATCGTTTCTTTGCTCACCAGTTGGCGCCACTGTTGACTAAGGTCCAGATATAGCTGTCAAAGGCGACTTTATAAGATCGGCACCGAAACAAAGTTTTGAAATCTTCAATCTCATTAAGTTTATTAATTATAAATAACTATCATAATATCGAGTAGCTATGCCCTAATGTTATGCAGTTCCGTTTTGTTCGAAAAAAAATCCGCTTTGGAAGCGTTCACACTCATCGCCAAATAATCCATAATTGCGATAATTTCACGAAGGAATTCAATTTTCAACAGGTAAATTAAAGAAATTATAATTTATGTCACGAAGCCCGCCAAAACCAGTGAAAAGTGAATGTTGTTGGACCTCACGCGACATTAGCGCCTCTAGTGGTAAATTCACACGCGATAGCCCCCATTGGACTATTTTAATTTTGGTAAATGTTAAGATAATTGTATTGCCACGTTTTGAATGGTTGGCTTATCATGTTATGTAGCAACGAGTAACTAGTAACTTCACAGAATTAAAACAATTACACCAACAGCTCCCTCGTATAACGCAGACGTAGCAACAAATAGTGGCTATTATGACGGTACGTGGGCGGGATCTAGTAGATATACCGCCTGGTAGTACCGGGGTGTTTCCATTTAAGTTGGAATCTGGGTACAATTTGTCAAAAGTTTATTATGTATTTAAAAGCGATTTCAGCGAATGAATTATGTACTATCATCATCATCATCGTCATCATCATCATCATTTCAGCCGATAGACGTCCACTGCTGGACATAGGCACTCAAGGCTCGCCACTCAGACCGGTCCTGTGCCACTCGCATCCACCGCGTTCCCGCGACCTTTACAAGGTCGTCACTCCATCTTGTTGGAGTCCTACCGACAGCTCGTCTCCCGGTTCGTGGACGCCACTCCAGAACTTTTTGGCCCCATCGGCCATCAGTCCTGCGAGCAATGTGCCCCGCAATTATGCAATTATGTACTATACAAATGTGAAATTAATTGATTATCTGACAAATTTGTTGCTTACTTATATTCAAGTCGAACAATTTATTAATTATCAGTTTGAATGAAAAAAGCTATTTAGAAAGCAATACATTTCCAGTTAACAAATTCGCAGCCAGAAAGCTACTCGGAAATAAATCACGTCGGAGCTTCGCTACCCACAGAACTGTGAATAACGTAAAAGATTTCACCCGCATATCGTTTCAGTTGGCTTGAACCGAGAACTATCTTCGTTGACGTGTCGAAAGCCCCATCCCGATAATGTCGTGATCAGCGATGACGCTGTTGCACGCTTGCCGCATTTCTGTTTTAACTATCATACGCATATCATACGCTCGTTTTCATATTTTGTTTAGTTGCATTCCAGATGAGCATGCGCAACGTAGAAAATTGTATGCATTATTATCACACTGATACTCTTACAACTGATACTCCTATATAATATGAAATGCATAAACGTGTTATGCATAGAAGCCGAGTACCATTTCCAAAGTCTTAAGTGTTTGTCACTTTCGAGAAATTGTCTCCACTTGGCGGTTGTTTGCATAAATCCGTCTTGGCAAGAGAGTGGCATTGTTTTATCCTAGATCTTGTTCAGTGAATTTTCTACACGGAAGATGTGGAATAATGCGTCCGTAAAATATAATAATAATATATCCAAAACGCTTTCACTATGAATCATAAAGAAAACTTATAATTATTCTTTATGTATAAGTATCGTTTTTATCACTATCGTAATGCTCCTGTAGTGTCAGTAGCGTATCTTTATAGCCTTCGCCCGGGCTCACAACCATTGAATGAATATTAAAGCTAGTCGTGAGGCATGAACAATTATCAGTAATTAATTCATTATTATATTATTAGTATTATTCTGCGGTCCTTGGGCTCAGCTATTGATGCTCCCAGAGTTATCTCTACACTACACGCAATAGGTTTACTGCCAACATTCGACGAATAGGAGCCCGCAGTAATAATGTGTTGTAGTTAACGCAATATTTGTTTAGAATCATACCGGTTGTATACTGTACATATATAACATAATCGTTCTTGTTATTCTAAAAGCATTTAAATAGGTCGTAAATATTCAATCAATATGCGTTTACTAAAGGGTCTGAATCCACAATTACGTAACCACTGCCAGTCGCGAGAGATCTGATTACTTACCTACCTACTTTAGTGTTCAGACACCTGCCTAACTTTGGTCCTCTCATGTAGCAATTTAATTAGAACTTAGAGCTAATTTCTTGCCACATTCCATAAACGAAGGACATAGGAAAAGGAATCAAGAAATTATGAAAAGATAAATCTATCTCTTTGTTAAAATCACGAATCGTCCGGAACCATTTGTAAATGAATACGTTTCAATTAGTCTCGATTGTAGGTCAGTCTACCGTGGCGGTACAGTCACGGACGTCCTGTAATAAAAGACGTTCGATTTTAGAGGATGTCTCCACTTGTTTTCGGTAAAAGGGTTGTGTTGTGTAGATCCTCGGTGGCTCGGTTCCGTCGCGAGCGTTGACCCCGCTCGCCGCTGCTCGGACAGCCATTATTGCACCTCTTTATACCCAATTAACGAACGAACGTGCGATTCGCCGATAACATAACGTTTACTGCACATTCGAGTGTCAGCATTTAAATTATGTTACGACCTTCCTAAGCATTGATTGTACTTAAATTGTATATAGTTTAAATTAGTACTCGTAAGATCTGTTTCATTATAAATGGGGTTAATAAGTTACTAGGGGGTTACTTGAAGTACATCGCAGTTTGAAAGCATCAGTCTCCGTCCGACAGATGGTTATTCCTATTGACACAAAGTGAAATCATTGTTGTTGTTGCGTATAGCAACATTGTTGCGCTTATAGAGATTGAATAAAAGACACAGGTGTTAGTGGGAGGAGATAACACCATGACAGCTGGCACGCGGCGCACCTGCCCATCTGCCGCCGGCACCGTGGATACTGACTTCCTGCGCACTGGCAACTAACTGCGACAGTTACACTGTCGATCAAATAAACGCTTTATTGCTACCGACCAAAAACCCACCCAGCCATACAGCTCCCTCCTTGCTAATGCATTCCAAGCGCCCGCTCGTATACTGATATTGCTGAAAAATGCTAGCCCATAGCGGTCTTACATTCTTTAGCACTCAGCATGGGATTCAATTCTCCGTTAAGTCGCCTTCGGTATTACCTCACACGCACACCTATGTTCTCACTTGCATGTTAACTTACTTAAAAGTTATTTGTTTTGAAGTTCATTGGACCCGTATTCAACTATGTAAAAGCATCGTTTACACGTTGTCATTGTCAATTGTGCTGACTATTGTGTAACCAAGTACACCAACAACATGATAATCTGCTCCCAATAAAAGTAAAAAAGCATTTAAGTACTTGAATATTTTCTTCATTCGGTAAGAAGGGAATTAATATTACCATTGAGTACATAAATATGAGTACCTAAGTATATGTGGATGTCACACGTCCGGGGGTTCTGATTCTGAAGTGTCATATTGCATTTCCTCCCCGGCCGGTTCGCGGCTCCTGAGCACTAACGCCTAACCTAACGGAAACCGTTTCCCGTGCACGCCATCTTAGATCTCTGATAACAATAATATTTCTTTAATTCCATACCTCCATGTTCCCACAAGTTGCGTTTGGATATCAATGTTAACAATTGGCTAGGCGATCGGGCACGGCACTGCGTTTCTCAAGCGGTCGCTGTGCAGATTTTGAAACGGTAATTTAGCCACGCTCCGTAAACTGAAGCATCGAGTAGGTATCAGCCGTGTGAGGTTCTCACGCTGTCTCGACCGTACACCCACGCGGCAATTCAGATTATTGGCGCGTAAGCACTGATTATGATGCCTTAATCGGGCTTGTCCCGCCACGCGCAACCCGTTTTATAACATCATCCATATAACCAATTCATTGAGACTGAAATTGCGTGAGCAGGTGCTTGATAGCATACAAAAACACTCGTTATCGAAGATAATATGTTGGATAAGTTCCATCAGCGCAAAATTATGGTAACTACGGTTTAGCGTGCCGAAGGAGAATTTCGCAAAATATCGCGGCAGTCGATAGTTCGCAAAATTAACGCTTGCCTTGCGTATTTTCGGAAAATACATTGAGATCGCTTGTATTGCCAGGCGTATGATCGATTTTATTCGACGCGGGTATCTAAATATATAAAACTCAAAGGTGACTGACTGACTGACTGACTGACTGATATAGTGATCGATCAACGCACAGCCCAAACCACTGGACGGATCGGGCTGAAATTTGGCATGCAGGTAGATGTTATGACGTAGGCATCCGCTAAGAAAGGATTTTGCAAAATTCCCACGGGAACGGGAAAAAAAGGGATTTTTACATTTTAATGTTTAGGCGCGTACGAAGTCGCGGGAAACATCGTAGAGATCTGAAATTTGGCATGCAGGTTCCTTGGGGAGCGTAGGGGAGCACTAAGAAACGACTTCCCAAAATTCCCACGGGAACGGGAAAAAATGTTTTTTTTACATTTTAAGGCGCGTACGTAGTCGCGGGGATCATCGTAGAGAGCTGAAATTTAGCATGCAGATTCCTTGGGGAGCGTAGGGGAGCACTAAGAAATGACTTCCCGAAATTCCCACGGGAACGGGAAAAAATGGGTTTATTACATTTTAAAACCCGTACGTAGTCGCGGGGATCATCGTAGAGAGATGAAATTTGGCATGCAGATTCCTTGGGGAGCGCAGGGGAGCACTATGAAAGGATTTCCCGATATTCCCACGGGAACGGGAAAAATGGGATTTTTACATTTTAATGCTTAGGCGCGTACGAAGTCGCGGGAAACAGCTATCTATCTATCTAAATATATAAAAGAAGAAACTGACTGACTGACTGACTGACATATCAACGCAGAGCCAAAACTACTGGTCGTAGAGAGCTGAAATTTGCCATGCAGGTTCCTTGGGGAGCGAAGGGGAGCACTAAGAAAGGACTTCCCGAAATTCCCATGGGAACGGGAAAAAATGTTTTTTTTTTTACATTTTAAGGCGCGTACGTAGTCGCGGGGATCATCGTAGAGAGCTGAAATTTGGCATGCAGGTTCCTTGGGGAGCGTAGGGGAGCACTAAGAAAGGACTTCCCAAAATTCCTACGGGACCGGGAAAACAATGGGTTTATTACATTTTAAGGCGCGTACGTAGTCGCGGGGATCATCGTAGAGAGATGAAATTTGGCATGCAGGTTCCTTGGGGAGCGTAGGGGAGCACTAAGAAAGGATTTCCCGATATTCCCACGGGAACGGGAAAAATGGGATTTTTACATTTTAATGTTTAGGCGCGTACGAAGTCGCGGGACACAGCTATCTAACTATCTAAATATATAAATAAAAGAAGAAACTGACTGACTGACTGACTGACTGACACATCAATGCAGAGCCGAAACTACTGGTCGTAGAAAGCCAAAATTTGGCATGCAGGTTCCTTGGGGAGCGTAGGGGAGCACTCGCGGGGATCATCGTAGAGAGATGAAATTTGGCATGCAGGTTCCTTGGAGAGCGTAGGGGAGCACTATGAAAAGATTTCCCGATATTCCCACGGGGACGGAAAAAATGGGATTTTTACATTTTAATGTTTAGGCGCGTACGAAGTCGCGGGAAACAGCTATCTATCTATCTAAATATATAAAAGAAGAAACTGACTGACTGACTGACTGACATATCAACGCAGAGCCGAAAATACTGGTCGTAGAGAGATGAAATTTGGCATACAGGTTCCTTGGGGAGCGTAGGGGAGCACTAAGAAAGGATTTCGCGAAATTCTCACGGGAACGGGGAAAAAAGGGAATTTTACATTTAAATTTTTAGGCGCGTACGAAGTCGCGGGAAACATAGTAAGGATCTGAAATTTGGCATTCTGGTTCCTTGGGGAGCGTAGGGAGCACTAAGAAAGGACTTCCCGAAATTCCAACGGGAACGAGAAAAAATGGGATTTTTACATTTTAATGTTTAGGTCGCGGGGATCACCGTAGAGAGCTGAAGTTTGGCATGCAGGTTCCTTGGGGAGCGTAGGGGAGCACTAAGAAAGGATTTCCCGATATTCCCACGGGAACGGGAAAAATTAAATTATAATCCTAGATTACAAACACTTTCAAGAAACACGTTATGCAGATTACCTACTGTTAGATTACCTGCCTATTGTCCAGTAAAAAGGAAATGATTGATGAGTTCCCTAAAACATTCTTTAAACCAGTCTGATATTACCTAAATAATGAATTTTGGCACTTAACTATTTATTCATAAAAGATTAATGAATCCGAGAAAAAAAAGGAAAAATCTATACATATAATAAATAATAATTCTGTAGAAGTCGCGGCTGAAAATTGAAAATTAAAAGAAACTATCAAGTCAAAGGGACTATATGAACGATACTGAACACAAAATAACGATTTTTAGAAAAAAATACTGTATGTATGTATGTCCGGATTTAACTCGAAAACTACTGGACGGATTGAAACAAAATTTGGAATGGGGGTAGTTTATAACACTGGTCAACATATAGGCTACTTTTTATCCCGAGGAAATGCATAGTACGCGCGGGAAGGCTATTAACAAATTCCACGCGGACGAAGTCGCGGGCAGAAGCTAGTCGTATCATAAAATTGCAATGTAATCTACGGCTGGTGCCACGTCGCCCGCGGCACGGCATCGCCATCCTGATAGTGTTAGTGTCTGTCTGGCGAGGTGACTAACGCTGAACTCCAACACTGAAACTTGGGTGTGCACTGTCTAATGACTGTCAAACGTGACTATACCGCTTCAAACTTTTACCTGCGTTCGAATATTTAGCACATTCACTAATACAAATAAGTAAGTCTCGCTTGCAACCTACTCAATAAATAAAGCATCAGCAAGTAGTAAACCCTCTTCACCTTGTTAAACTACTCGACAAACAACTGTAATTATAAGTGTAAAGATATTTCAAGTGCTCCGGCTTCAAAGTGACGTCATGGCGAACAAAATGCGATACTTTTTAAACATTTTGAGTGTCTGCAGGTTCTGCACAATCTCTATGTCTCTACATATTCAACATATAAAAAAAGATACAACTAATATTTTCTGTTAAATTCCATTGTTTATTTTAGTCTGAGGATCTGGGCGTCCGAGCTTTGCTGTGGTGAAAATAGTTAAAACCGAGTTTTCACAGATATAAGACCTAGCTAGCTAGATCGATTTGTCGCTCCCGTAGACCTCCATATTCCAAATTTTGTCCAAATCGTTAGAGACGTATCTGAGATCGCTTGGATAAATAAATAAACAGAAATATACAAGTTATCTTACTCGTACTCGTACGTACATTAAACGCGCTAAAATATACAAGTTTAAAGTATTGATAAGATATTTATTACATATATCGTTAATATCGACCGATATTCTTAATATAAAGCTTGCGTATGGAGGTTGATAAATGAATAATCTACCGAACAACTTATATCTCTTCTTCATTGTATTTCAAAAATGTAGTGAAGAGGACACACTACGAGTAGGTCAAATAAAATAATTCACCGCCGCCACTGCTACGTTCCTGTAGTGAAATGTAGTGAAATTTGCTCGTACTTTTAACTCCTCTTCCCTAAGAAATGGTTGAGGGAGGCGATGGCTGAGATACGCGTCACGCTCGTGAACGGGTGCTGTCTGTGGGGTCCGGTCTGTTCATGCTTGCAAGGACGTTTAAAAATAATCATTAGCTTTAAATATATTACTAAGTCAAACATTTTAAGCGAGAGACCTCATCATGTTCTTATTGACATGTATTAATGAACTCTTTTATACATGATGTATTTCATTATTTATTGACATTTTGAGACTGTCGACATCTATGGAATTTATATTTATTTGACAATGGAGGCCATCTCCATAATATTTTTTTTTCTGGACCCTTGGAGACTATACATCTCTAAGATCTTAGATTTAAGTTTAAGTTAGGGACTATACATCCCTTGTAATGTAAATGTTATAACTATGTGTAAATTTTGAAAAAAGGCCTTCTGCTTGAGTTTGTTGCCGCGCTTCTTCTCAAGCAATGGGTCTAGGAAGCGCTAGTAAATTCTTTTCTGACGTGTAAAAGTGCCCCTATGTCGCCAATTTGCTGAATAAATGATTGAATTTTGAATTGAATTTTTTGAATTTTCCGCGTGTGGCAGTGAAGAGAAAAAGGCATGCATGACAAGCAGAGGTCGCCTCCGTGAAATTTCCCCCTAATACGGTTGCCACGACAAATTTTCCGATATCCCCATTGCAGCAAGTAAGGTGACAATTAAGGGGACCCCTCGGCGTTTTCTTCGAAGCTCCAGTGCCAGACATACTTTTAGCTAGAAGTTTACACTTTGCTTAACTTTCTATTATATTAATTATTGAATACGTATTCTCCTGTCGGACTATCTTAATATTAGAATAATTCTATTTGTTTTTTTTTTCTCTCTGATATTTTTGTTCATATGCCTTGTATTATGCAGGATAACGTCACAAGAAAATCATGTTTTTGAGAGAATTTCAATTGATAACTTTGATAGGTTCACAGACATATTTTCGCTTGGCTTCCACGGCCGTTATAGTTGATTGGTGAAATACCACGTTGCTATAGTCCCCTCGGCCTCACCTCCAAACGTGCTGGTAACTCGACTCTTCGAGGCATAACCGAGCTAGCGCTGTACTAAACTCGTGTAGTTCCCGTCCACGCTATTGGAGCCACTGTCGTAAACCTCCTCAGAATGGTGCTGCGTACGGGGTCGTTAAATTTGAAACGTTGCTCTTTGATAGGCTTTCGGTCGTATTAAATTAACGTCGTTTTCGTGTTTGCCAGGTTGTTATTAGTAATTTTGCCACATATCCGAAAGCTGGAGCCTGAATGAATATTCATAGCGTCCAGAAAATATTCCTTGAAAAAAAAAGTATATGTTTTTAGTTTTTAAGGGTTTTCAATATATAAGTATATTTATTCTATACTAAATTCTTGCTATGCTCTACAGTTGACTGTTATGCATCAAGCGACGGGAAATTTGGCTCATGTTTAGTGCTTGCATGCATAGTTACTTCACAGTTACCTTGTATGTACTACACAGTTTAAACAATAAAGTTTTATTATTATTTTATTATTATTATTATTTAACAAGGTCAGCAGCTTAAAGGGCCAGAATTAGACTATCCAAGATCCTACGTACGACCCTATTCCGAAAATTGGGTGCGTGCTACGTGAAATACGTCAGTCACATGAATTTAAGGTACTTTTACAAATTTCTCACCCTCGGGAAACACAACTCACTGCTTGAAGGTTCGCGAAGGGACGAACTGGATCTATCCTTACTGAAATTAAAATACGTTTTAGCTCATATATCGATTTTCTGGCACACGTTTCGGATATTATGACACATCGACCTGTGCGTACCTGTATTTACACACAATGGCGGCGTGAGCGAGTCTGCGTGAGCAAACGATGAAATATTAGTGTCGGCGGCCTGGCGCTCATCGGGCAGTCCGGGCCTGCGCGTACCCGGCGGCACGCACCCGGCTTTTAGCACGTTTTCCTCGACGTAACTGTAACCGAATCGCAAAAAATCGAAGCTATTTCGAGGAAGGTAGGTAACTATGTATAAGCGGTTTTACAGCCATGAAATATCGCAATGCGAGCCCTGTCCGCCCTCTTCCAGACCCTCGTCCAGCAGCTATATCTCTGAGTTTGTGTTTGCGAATTATCAAACTGAAATCAAGGACCCCGATTATCTTAAAACAAGCTTTTTTAACCAGCGCTAAATTTGTCACGGACTTTCTTTGTTCTATAATAATTATTTATCAGCAAAAAGGTTTCCTCAAATAATGCCTCCCGAAAATCAATTCATATTTAATGAAGAAATTTGCTTTGTCTTTCATCATTTTTTTTACGGGAATACCGCGACGCGATCTCTATATTATTTAAAGCGGTGCAAAGTTTTTGAGCTTTAACTTTTTCACCGACCCTCGTTACCCTTAAAGGCGGGTGCAATGCAACATTGCTAATGCTCTCAGGTAACAAAATATACTTAGTAATGGAAAGTTTAATTCGGGATTTTTAACAATATTTTCGGTTGCGCTGTTTGTGGTAGAGAAATGGATGGTTATGTGATAATGGGATCGATGGTTGTGACATATGTGTTAGGTTGCGGGGTTGGCCAGAGGGGCGCAAGGGGCGTTCATATGCTCGACTCGGCGGAGTTGCTTATCTTGACGTGCAATTTCTTTGTTTGCCTTGTACGCAATTTCCCAAAGAGCGCCGCCCGGCGCGCGGACCGGGCGGGACGAGATAAACCGTCCAAGGCTCGGCGCCTGGAGATGCCAGATATCTCGGTTGCGTAGCTCGCCGTTGTACCTAACTTCGCGCTGCTATATTTCTTCCTCTAGCTAGGCGTGTCTCCGCGCCTCTCCCGGACGCCACAGCCGCCTTCCGCCTCTGAAATATGATTTTGATTATGAAATACGTCCGGGAAATTCTCTGGATAGGCGTTCGCACAATTTATTAACCCGCTTTGCCTAAAATGTGGCGCGAAATTGTGTTGCTATTCTGCGACTGCGGCAGATATTTGTAGTATCGCGATATTTCTTACATTTACACGTTATATCGCACTGGCGGGATTGCTCATAGTCGTGCTAATGGAATGTTTTTTCTCGTGAATTATCAGGCCAAGCGCGCAGGTGTGTCGGATGAGACGAGGCAAGGCTACCAGAACGGCAGGTGTTCTGTCCTTCTCGCATTACTTCGTTTATTTTGCAGGTTTCAATCACGGATGAGGCTTCTTGTTATTCATACCTATACAGACTATCTTCAAAGGCAAATTACTAGTGTTACAATATGGTGGTTAATACTAGTGTATCTCTATAAAATTGTAAACTTAGGTACTTTGCTAATAACAGCGCGTCAATTTCATTACGTCCGCTCATCAACTCGTTTGTCAACTGTAGCTTAAATGCTGGAAACTCAATTTGTGGCTCCAACAAGCAATTAAGCTGTAAACGTATTCGTCTAACAGTAAAATTCGTGTATGAAATGAATTTATTATTATAATTTACGTATTGGTACACCACACATCGCTAAAGCAACGCAAAAAAACAGGCATTTGACAGACTTAATATACGAAGTTAACACATGCATTCCTCACATATGGCACGTAATAGTTGGTGATAGCGTGTCGGTTATATGCAAATGCGATGCCTGCGGTCCGTGCCCCCGTTAATAGACAATTTTGCCGATACTGCGCTATAGCGTGCCCGCCGTGCCGCTGCCGGCCCGCTCCTCCGCGGCGCGCCTCGCATTGCTCGAATTTTTTGCAAATTGCGTCCAAGTCCAACGAAATAAATAAATTAGACTTTAAAAAATAAATCCTTTGTCATAACAGAAGTTAGGTCAATCATTAGTACAGTCTTGAACTTCCCATTCCCCAGTAATATATATTCTGTGTCAGTCAGTTCAGTACTTAAGAAAAGAACTTGAAGAATGTTTAAAGACTCAATTTATTACGGTCGTACTGGTTCGCAGACCAATAACTGTCGGTCAAAATGCCAAGCTCAAATCGACTTTTAAGGCAATACCAGTATTGGTCGTATTGAAAGCTGGTCTGATCACATCTACATTTGGGTCGACGAGAATTAATGATTTTAGTTAACTCAGGTTTTGCTCTGTGTCCGTTGGAAATTTGGAATCGGCCTGATATGTCGTTCTTGCGATACGTAAATTGGGCGATATATATACGTAAAAAAAAAACAAAAAGGAAGATTAAAAAAAAAACCACATTGCATGAACAATATAAATTAGCAATTTTTTTGGAATGAGTATGACGGAATAGGTTATTTAATTATAGAAATCTGCGTTAAAAAACAAACTCCTACCGACTGCGCCATGTAATGTATCTTGAATAAAATAATCAATTAATCTTCGGAGGCTTTTATTTATTTATATTATTAGTTTTCACATGATTATACGTGTTGTCGCGCCGCTGGTGGCCAGGTAAGAGAGCGAGAGGTAAACGTCACTTTTGACATATTCACATGACACTGACAGCTATGACATTACTAAGGGTGCGTTCCAATACATATAGAACCGTTTAAATAGGATTAGATCGAACCGATTTCATGAAATCGTTTTTACGAAATAGCAAGTTTGTTAAGTATATAGTGATGTTAACATATATTAGGTCCTTACATATGAAATTGGCGTTTGGCGAACTGGCAACTTTGATTCAAAATATGTGGCGTTCGGCTAGGAATTCCAAATTCAAATTTATTTCAAATTTAAGACCATGTATTTCTGTGTTCGAATTACGAAATTTATTTGTTATCGCGTCATTTGTTTTTCTTTCACATCGTTCTGTTCACAATATGGAGAACTTAAAATATCGCTATATTTACGAATATGAGTTTCACCTCGGCACTAGTGCTGCAGAAACGGCTCGTAGGATTAACAATGCGTATGGGGAAGCTACTGCAAAAGAAAATACGGTACGTTATTGGTTCCAACGTTTCCGTTCTGGAAATTTTGACCTACAGAACAAGCCTCGTGGACGGCCGGAGACACAAGTTGATAACGAAGAATTAAAAGCAATTGTGGAAGCAGATCCATCGCAAACCACGTCAGAGTTAGCGGCAGGCTTCGGTGTGAGTGATAAAACCATTTTGATTCACTTGAAACAAATTGGAAAAGTGAAAAAACTTGAAAAATGGGTACCGCATGAATTGAGCGACGCAAACAAAGAAACACGCGTCGAGTGTTGCGTTTCACTTCTCAACCGGCACAATAATGAAGGCATTTTGAATCGTATCGTTACTTGTGATGAAAAATGGATCTTGTACGACAACCGGAAACGTTCTTCACAATGGTTGAACCCAGGTGAACCAGCCAAATTCTGCCCGAAACGAAAGTTGACTCAGAAAAAGGTACTGGTAAGTGTCTGGTGGACTAGTGCCGGTGTCATCCATTACAGTTTCTTAAGATCTGGGCAAACAATCACGGCTGATGTGTATTGTCAACAATTGCAAACGATGATGGAAAAGCTAGCCATTAAACAACCCAGACTGGTCAATCGATCTAGCCCACTGCTGCTTCAGGACAACGCTCGACCACATACGGCACGTTTGACGGCCGCAAAACTACGGGAGCTGCGACTGGAATGTCTTCGACACCCACCATACTCCCCGGACCTTGCTCCAACTGATTACCATTTTTTTCGGAATTTGGACAACTTCATGCAAGGAAAAAAATTCAATTCTCACGAGGCTGTCCAAACGGCCTTCAAAGATTTTATTGATTCTCGCTCACACACTTTTTTTAGTAAAGGAATCAATGAACTACCTTCGAGATGGCAAAAGTGCATAGATAGCCATGGTACATACTTTGATTAATAAAAAAATAGTTTCATAAAAAAAAATCGTTTTCATTTCTGCCATATGAAACGCCAATTTCATATGTAAGGACCTAATATTTTACTCGCTTTACAAAATGAACTAGTTTTCGTTTAAATACCGTTTAAATAAAGTCAATTTAGGTCTTGTCAGCGCCTTAATGGCACTTTAGCCTACACTACAGCCTCTTTAGTAACGCGTTAATCTTGTATATTATATTTTCTTTCCATATTATACTACAAGCGATCTCAGAAACGGCTCTAACGTGTAATATAGGGCTTACGGGGGCGACAAATCGATCTAGCTATATATCTCATATCTGAGTAAACTCGGTTTTAGCTATTTTCACCCCAGCAAAGCTCGCTCTATTGTTGTTGGTTGATTCCTGGGCGTCTGCCCTTCGCTCCTAGGATTATTAGCTAATAAGATCGATAGAGTCCTGTTTACAACAAATGCAACTGAATATACTGATTTAATCATAATATGTGATAGTAATTTCGTTTTATTGGCTTACATCTGCGCAAATGTACATGTAGGCGGTCTCTAGGGAAGCCGTGTCAAGTGTTGAATTTGGAGCCGAGCGCTTATTTTTCCAGCTATCGGTATACCGATTATGCTATAGCATAAGAATACGAAGCACAGATGCTCGTTACGTTGTTTTAGTAGCAATACATTCTAAACTATGTAATAATTAGAACCATCTTAGTTTATGGAGCAAGGTAGCGTTGCTTATTAGCCATAGCTATGTAAAAGCAATAGAAACGATTCCCAGCCAGCGCGCGTGAGCGTGGGAGTCTACTATGATTTGTTTACTCGATCAGCTGGCGGTGACGCGACGGGCGCCGCGGGCGTGCGCCGGCGTCACTGTGACGCGCGCGCCCACTCGCCGGGTGACTGTCTCGGTGATTAGAATAGTTATCGCTGTGGTAGCCGTTAGACAACCACTTCGGCACCATTTCATAATGCTCGCGGAATAAAATTGCAATTTTTTTTTCATAACGTAGCATCAACAGAACTTTTGGCTGTTTACACATTGCATGCCATAGATATGCGTATTCTGGATCAATTTGTATGGCATTTGACACGTCGATAAACATGTATGGAAACGTAAATGCGATCGAAGCGTTTGCTTATTTTGAAGCTTACTACACTCACTATGGGCTTTGGAACGACTAGCGTGAATAACGCTGACAGTATAAGGAAAACTGTCGTCATGGTTCTAGGTCGCGGCCTCTGTTGTACGAAAATATTCTTTTCGTTCCGTACCTCTCCTTGAATTTTTTCATCGCGCAATTAGGGTCAATTGTAATTGAGCCCGGGACCCCGACGCCCTTAACTGACCATCAGTGTCCAGTTACAGCCTGTTTATAACTTGTAAGGTTTCATTTATAATTAGGTAATTAATTAATTTGTTTGACCACTTGACGTACTAATCATTATAATTGACTGCGAAGCTGCTTCCAGCCGCATGCATAAATTCACTTTGAAAGTTTAATTATTGAATTTATCGCCGTCAATTGGGGTCGTTTTCGCAGAGACTACTAAGTCAAGTTTTTAATTATTGTGTATCATGCATTTGTCATTCAAATTACTCACATTCCCATGGCTATTTTTATAATGATGTAATAGTAATAGAATTTCATCTGGATGTCCTAACTTTTCATTGAGTTTCAGTTTCAAGTAACCAGCGCCAATTGTACTTACAAGAATAAACCGCTCCAAAGAAGTTCCCTTAATTTGCCTCGCAACTGCTTAATTGCTATTCCATACGTAATTTGGTGTAGGGTAACTTGTACTTTCTGTTTTATCACATCCAGTATTGGCTACTACGAGTATCATGGTAATAAATGAACTTCTCAGTTTTGTAGACTGTAACTAAATACTCCTGCCTGCCAGCCTTGGTTTCACATGTCTTGATCTAATGCATCTCGCTACACGTCGATTACTGTAGGTATAGTTATCGGTGAGTTTATACACTATGAGGCGTTAGAACATGAAGCCCCGCGAAACGAGCACGTGCGCCGAAGACCTGAACTGGTTTCTACACGCTACTTTGTCAATATAGAAATGTAAGTGCTTAAAACGACGATTTAAACAATTGGAATAATCGTTTAATTCACTATACACAATTTTAATATAATTTTAATTACGAAAATAATTATTATTGGCTAACAGTACAACGAACTCTGAGCCAATCAATGTACGAGTACAAGCTATACATGCGCGTAAAATCTGCCTGCGGCTTGCTTTCAGCATTCATGTCGGTCAGAGCAAATTATTTATGGTTAGCTCAATTACTTTCCAGCAACCTACATATTCACTTTATTGGGTCAAGCACTGGTGATCTAACGACTTCCTGGCGCAACCAGGTTGGAGTGTGTCTAAATTTAAAATGTTGTGTTAGTCATACCCGTTCACTAGACTGCCCAGTGCCCACTAAAATAGATACCGGCCCAGCACTCCGCAAAGGGCCGCGCTGTGACATTTCTCCTGTTGCGTTGTTCTTTCCTTATATTTCTTTGTGTCCCTCGCTTTCGTCGTCCCTAAGGATGGGGTAGGGTATGTCTCGTTATAAACGTAATGAAATATACCAATGTGCTCTCGAATGTCTTCGTTTTTTTGTCGTTTGTATGCTCTTTTCTAGATCTGTGACATCGGCGAACCGACGCGTAAATTCACGAAAAAGCGGTGTAAAAAGTGTCCGAACGCTGACATTGACACACTTTGTCCGGGCGGGCTTCCCGCCGGCAGCCTCTGTATTCCATTTTCTTTACTTATCAACCCCGGTTCACTTTCCAACAGATTTTCAATTGTTCTTCGCGAATTTTTCACTGGTGTTCAATGGCACTCGATATTTACTTGTTGTTGTTTCCTTTCAGCGCTTTATGTTTCCTTTGTTTGAAAGTGTTCTGTTTTTCTGTGGGAAGTGATTAATCAAATATTGATTCTGCATTTGTGATGTTGATTCAACTTAATCGTTTCAAAAACAAGTAAGTATATTTTTACAATTAACAACAAAGCACTGCGGCTTATACAGCCGCAATTGGTCTCGTCTCGTAATCACTGTACTTTTTCGAGAGCCAATTAGAAAGAAAGGACTGATCGATAAGCACTTAGATACCCATCTGCGCGACACATTAGTGGGGTCCAATCCAATTTTCAGCCTCCGCTAATCATTCGAAGTTACGCGGGAGTCGTTCCAGAGACATCAAATGACCAGATTACGTTAAACTGCCTTCAAAAATGACAGTAAAAACACATCAATTTATAAAGAGTGACCCAAATCTTCACAAAAACATCTCTGTCATTTAATATCTCTTCCTTGAATAAAGTAATGTAGTATTTTCTTTCTCGGAGCTCGTGTGGTTATGTTCCTTCCGATGTCGGAATTCCTCCAGACTAGGTTCCTTTATTTATACCTCTCTTTCCCGTAGATGCGCGGAGATAAAAGACTGGCCGTAACTTCTTATTGCGGATTCACAATCCATTTCCTTTATGGTCACGGAAACTTCATCTTGGTATTCTTGGTTAATGTCTAGAAAAGTTAACACATTATCGGTCGTGCGTCTAATCCATCTTTGCTATACATTGATCTATTATAAGTAAGGATTCACAATCAGCCGAAGAAAAATGGCCCGTCAAAACGGGTGCCCGATCAACTCGGGCACCCGTGTGGCGCTCAGTAAATTTGACACTCAAGTCTTACAGTGTTAGGTTTACTTTTGAATAAAATATTTATCTTGACACTTTTCTAATGTCAGTTTGCTCCATATATTTTGACATATTCTGTTAGGCACTGTTCGTCCATATGGTATTATAGGTCAATGTTGCTATAGTATTTAATTTATTTAATTTAATTTTCCTTACGTTGCGTTACAGGCATAATTTACTTCATTCCATGGCGGATCTCTATGGTCTTATTGTAAAATATCTTAGTCGGCCGACTACCGTTGTAACGTTGATGAATTAATACAAGTAAATCTCGTGAACGCGGAGGAGAGCGGAGTCTCTCAGTGCGATTGTTCTTAATCGCATTAACCGAGAACACTTTGAGCAAATGACAACATTGTACCGTAAGGACTGCAGATTACTCTCAGTCTACTTTGACATTTCCATTTTATACCGCAGCCAAATCCGATGTAAATAAAGCTGTTATGCATAACTTAAATCTTAGTACACCACAGCTACATACAATATACAGTACAGTATTGATAAGAGGTCCTTATCCTAAATTTTGCACTAGCAATAGGTAGGTACTTTCGCCAAAAACTTTCTATAGCAAGCTTAGCAACGGGAGGGAAGCAAATCCTTAGGGATTTGCCATGGGCGCTTCGGGCGCCCGCCCGTCTCGTTTGATATATGAAACGAACCCGACTGGCTTTCTATTTAATAGTTGCTTTTTTATTACGTGCTTTTAGCAAAGTTGTTCATAACAGAGATGCATTAGCATGCACAGGGATGGATAATTTGCAAAAGCTTCATGTCTTTCCTAAACGATTACAGTAGGTATTTAAGAGTTTATTTTTGATTTATATTCGTCTAACTATACAAGTATACATGATCTTACAAACAACAGAAACAGGCTAGGGTGGGTTGATTCAAACCGTCCGTTAAAGTTAACGTTAATTATTTTTTATGGGACAAAATGACGTTTCTGTATGGAATGACTGGCTCGGCGGCCATATTTAACGATCAGGGGTCCGTCAACTGTGCTTGTGCAACCCAAGCTAAATCACTGAACATCGTTGACAAATACGACAAACATGACAATAGAAAGACATGCAAATAACTGTAGAAAGGTGTACGCGATATAAGGTATCGATGTTCTGGTTTGGAGCTACCTAATATTTTGATATCAAACATTTAATTAATGTTAATTAAGTTCAAAGTTAATGTAGATTTCAAAACAAATAAATTGCGTCACCGCGAAAACTTGTTAACTTGGCTAACGCGCAGGTAACTCTTGGCTTAACTGTGGGCCCATGGAGCCAGACTGCGTATCTGCAGTGCAGTTTTAAAAAGATGAAGAAGCACGGGCTGGGGTGAATAGGGTGATACGGCCGCGGCGACGTGATTACGCGGCGGAAGCGAACTTTCGGCGCCGACACGCCCGTCTACGTCGCTTTCGAGAACTATTTATATATCCTAAACATGTCCTCTTTTATTTTATACTATAACTATGATAATAAGTATGTAGAAGTCGCGTCTGAAACTTGAAAATTAAAATAAACTATCAAGTCGAGGGGACTATATAAACGATACTGAACACAAAATAACGATTTTTAGAAAAATTGTATAAGTAGGAACTTTTTATGCCGGAAAAACGCGTAGTACCCGCGGGAACGTTATTACCGAATTCCATGCGGACGAAGTCGCGGTCAGAAGTTAGTTTTACAAATATTTATAAAACGTCTCAAAAGACGAAATAATTCGATTCGTCTCTAATAAACCTGTTGAATATCAACTGATATTGACAGCCTTTATTGGAAAAGAACCATGCCATTAAATACTGGGGCTCTATTTGAAACGGTACATAGGGATAGGGTAGGGAGCGTCCCTATCCCTATTTAGAGTGCCGAGAGACGTACCTATTTAAATGATATTGTAAGCACACGCACAAATTCCACGATTCCATACTGAAAACAAACATACAAAAGTCAATTAATGGCTCACACACCTACAATGTACTTGAATGAAGTTGAATGTCGATTGATCAAGTGCTAGGCATAAATTACATTGTTTTTTTTTTTAACTATCTTAACTCAACTATCATCTACTTCCTTTCGTTTGATTTGAGTTGAGAGTTTCGTTTTTCGTTTTATAAACACTCATTTTGTAGAATTACTTATGCAGGAATACGTGTTTGTGAAACTCGTTATTATAGCTGTAGGTAAACATGCTTAGTTTTACACTAATTTATTCTTATTGTTCCCGACATTTTGTTTTCCTGAGTCGCTTACGGCGCCATGTGTTATCTCGAAATATGGCCATCCATTTAGTAATGTTTGCTCGGGCAGGTGTTTCGTGGCTGTGAATATAAAGTTCTACATTTGGCCCTTTATTTGGAGACACGTCGGGTACTCTGACGCCGCTATAAACATGCCCCTTTAGTTCTTAAACACGCTTTGAAGCGGTCTCTCACACAAAATAACACTACTACGTGGACGAAGTTTTTATTTCGGACACTACCTTTTGAAACAGAACCGAGTACTTAAGTAAAACCTTAGCAGGTTTCCGTTCCGTCATCGTTCCAATCCATTGCTTTTGCATTATTAGTTATCTTCTATTGTACAAAAAAGAAACCAATGCTCCAGTTTCCGGTAAATGAAGGTAAAGGTTATTTGTATCAAAACTACGCGACAGTTGCAGAAACAGTCACGAATTGGGTAAGTGGTAATTATAACGTAGCGCTTTTCGTAATTACGCTTCGCACAGCTGGCTGATATCCACAGATGTCACCGCTTGCTTGTTACTTAGGTCAGTATTGACTTGTACACAAATTTCGGATTGCGCGTGGAGGTATTAAACTGTTGCCAATATTAAAATACCAAGAATACCACGCTCAGGCCGTTATGCTTTCATAAAATCGAGTTTATTCACTGAATGCATTGCTGCCAAAGTTTTGGACATGCCTAAGTTAGTTACGTCTTTAAAGTTTGCCATCTTTGCACGATTAGTATGAACTGAAGGCTTCCTGTGAAATATTGGGCGCTCGTCGTCCATCTACAGATGACGGCGCAATAGGCATACAAGGGGTGTGATGTGAGCAATGTCAGCAATGTCTACAGTCCACTACCGTCGCGTGGCCTAGGGTGCCTACCTCAAATTATATGTCATGTACAATGGCACACAGCCTGGTCATAATTATACTTAATGGACCGTCGTTATACTCATCACCCCAAAATCTACATACCCGATTATTAATAAACGACATGACTGTATTATGCCCCGTCGCGTTTTCACGTTCCATTTGAATATTAATATGTATTCTGAATGTTTTAATGTGGTGACGAGTATATATTTGATCGAAACAGAGACGAGACAATAAACCAGACCAATTTCATATCTTTAAGATGAGTATTATTCATGGTAAAAACTTAAACCGAGTTCCCGACATTACCCAAGGTAAGTAGTTTAAACAGTTTATTTCGGAAATTGCTCCATGCATGGAAGTACCTAATGAAGCCTTCGAAAGTACAGTTGCCAAGCCTTTTACATAAGTCGTATCGTGAAATATGTTGGAAAATTTTCAAGAACGAATACATTTCTAGTTTAATTACGAGTATAATATTTGTGGTCATTGAACTTGCTATTAACTTGTTGCATATATATATATAAAATTTCCTGCCATTGTGTTCACTACAAGGCCATGCCAAATCCAACAAATCACACTTCACTCGACATTTTTGGGAGCAGGTGCCAAACGAGGAAAAGACTAGACCTGCAAGTGTCCTTGTTACAATAATAATTATAATGAAAAAAAAACCGGCCAAGAAGCGAGTTTAACTCGCGTGGAGAGGGTTCCGACCCTTGATTATTTTCAATGACGTCATTTTCAAACCATTTAAAAGGATAAGCTCTTTTTCAATAAGATTTCAAATACCATTGACTTCTTAATAATTTTCCTGTAATCTACAGGTCAATAACTATCCTCCGTATTTTTTCCAAAATTTTAGGTCCAGTAGTTTCGGAGATAAGGGGGGAGAATGGTCATTTTTCGCCTATCTTCTTAAATAACTCCAAAAGTATTGCCCAATAAATTAATAAAAAAATATATATTTGGGATCCTCATAAGAAGTACTTTCATTTGATATGTCACACGATATAGTTTGAAAAACTTCATTAATATTTTTTCAAATTTAGCCCCAAAAATAGGGTCTGTGTTTAAAATTCATTTATTTTCGTTACACGTCCGTCTTTGGGTCACAAACTTACATATATACGTACCAAATTTCAACTTAATCGGTCAATTTGTTTCGGAGAAAATCGACTGTGACAGACGGACGGACGGACACACGAGTGATCCTATAAGGGTTCCGTTTTTACCTCTTGAGGTTCGTAACCCTAAAAATAATGATGCTTTTTATTATTGTAGCTAAGGAAGGGTTCTAGGTGTGTGTTTTTCCTTTATGTTTCGCATTTACGACATGTTCCACGTATAATTTACAAAGGTACATTTTAAATTCGTTTACTTATAAAAATGATTGCAATTGCGGCCATAAAGTAAATTGACATATTATTTCGCTTTTGTAAATGCTTAGGTACAAAAGCTAAGGAAGGAAGGAATTAAGTAAGCTAAAAATACTAACATTCGATAAAGTGCAATTAATACCCTATTGTTTTCATTTTAATCTAATAGAGGAAACACTGATACAATCGCATATATTATGATAACAGTAACACGATAAATATTAATTTTTATTGGAATGGAATATACTATACATAGCAGTAACTTTATGTAGCTACTTTCCTACTACTTTCCTATCGTAGATACATAAACAAGCCATTCAGTAACGAGTATTATAATGGATTCGGTGAAAACTGTTCATTAACCGTCTTGAAAAGTGTCCGTGTTACAACAGTATGTGTTATAGTTTAAACCGCCGACCTCATGCATTACCGTCGATAACTGGGCTCATAATTAACGCCATTGTTCCTTTTTTGTTAAAAAGGTTAACTTGTTTCTTCCATTAGCAAGTTAAGTAGGATCCCCGATCCGACCGCTGACTTCCTATCGCGCTTTGTAGATTGTGGTTTAGTGATCAACACTTTCTGCAACAAAGAAAAACAAGTGTCTTACCCCGTTTCTTTGATAACTTACCCGGTTTTGGAAATGTTAATTAAGAATTTAGTTGACTCAAAAAATTCAATACAAAGCCTGTGCACTATGCAGAAACCTAGATATCTAAACATATAAACTGTAATGAAAACACCTACTACATCATCCACGTAGCTTACTTTACTGATGATTTGGTGTTTTGATTTGGCTAAATTAAATCTATCCAATGAATGAATGTGCGTGTTTTAGTCACGAAATTTTATGTCTTGTTTTACTATAGTTAAATAAGTACCATAGTCAGCTCTTATAACTCTGGCGTATATTTGGACTCATAAGTATCATATTGCATAAATGGTACGAGATAATAGATTCAAATAAAAACAAATCTATTCAAAAGACACGGAAAGATGGATGGGACGGAATTACAATAGAAATCTCTCGTTATTTTATTGTGATGCTGAACATTCTCGTTTCTTCTAGATCTGATACAGTTTTAGGTCGTGCACAGGGTCACTTAGCAATCTTGGCATCCGACGCGTCTGATCGTGACCTAACATGACTAAAACAAAGATAGTTAAAGTTATCGTTATAATGTTCCTCACAGTCAACTAAGCTTTCGTGTACTCCATTCATTTTATATTATTTATACTAGCTTCTGCCCGCGACTTCGTCCGCGTGGAATTCGGTTATAGCGTTCCCGCGGGAATTGAGCGTTAAACTATAACAAATTATTAACTATTAAAACCTTCCTCTTGAAACACTCTATCTATTTTAAAAAAACCGCATCAAAATCCGTTGCGTAGTTTTAAAGATTTAAGCATACATAGGGATATAGGGACAGAGAAAGCGACTTTGTTTTATACTATGTTGATGATGGGGGCTAATGTTCAGCGGTGGACGTCTATCGGCTGACCGATGATGATATAGACATGGACATTTATTTCTCAATATAAAATTACAGCATAATTTACATAGGTACATGTCGAAATATGTGAATAGGGTGAATACAAAGATGTGTTGTCTGTTAGGATATATGGGTCATAATGAAATACTTAATGAACTGAATTAACGATAGTATTTAATCGTTCATATTATTAGGAGAGTCGTGCGTCGTTACTGCTTCGATACAAGCGAGACAGTACCTCGGCCATAGGAAATTCTATGTGGCTGATTGTGATTGTATAAAAACGTAGGGTCTCTTAAGTGGCAAGCAAATAGTTTCGTGTGTGAAAGAGAAACCTCAGTAGAGCATTAAACAAAGGGAGACAGATTAATTTTTGCATATTCCAACATTGTCAACAAAGCTCGCATTATTTCGTATAATTTATTATAGTACTTAGTATAGTATGATTAGGTATAGGGACTAATTAGTAAAACGATCCTTCTATATCGTGACAACTATGAAAAAGTTAACTGTAACCTGTGACTTCGATAGATCGGTATTTAGAATATTTCTTTAATCTGGTATTGCATTGCATTTTGTATCGATAAAAACTGTTCTATTTACACCGTTGTATCGGTTTACATACACAACTTGACAATTTCTAAGAATCTGAACAAAAATAAAGACATATATAAATGTTAACAAAATATATATTCGTGTAATTGATGTTTAATGTTTATATTCATCGATGTATTTCCCTTCTTCCACATTCGAGTTGACAGTAATCAAATATCTGTAGAAGCTCTAACTGAGGGGTTTCGCAGAGTCGGTATGGACTCGCCCGGTCCCTAGCGAAAAGGCGGTGCTGAAACTTGAACAAAACGTCGACTACAGTTTGGTTAATTCGGTTGTTTTAACCGTTTTCGACGTTAAGTACTACAATTCGACAATGGGTCCATTTAACGAGATAAATTGATACCTACCAGGGAAAATTGGGATCAAATTCGCAGTTACAGTGATAAAAAAGTAGTTGTGAATCAAGAATATCACGATATATCTCTATCTCGATATAACTACTATTAATAATATTTCTTAGTCTGCGGAACCACAAGGGTGCTGCAAGTGCTGCAAGTTATGAACGCGCCGATGTCAATAATTATCGAATAGGTACGAAAACTTTTCAGGGCATCTCTATTATGTAGAATTCGTTTATATTCCGCTTTCCTTAATAAGTGTATGTATGGCGATGTAAATTCCCATGAATCAGGGGTAAACAAAAGGCAATATGTTTTAGTATGTTGACAGTAGGATGTAGGTAGTAAACGTAGATATTTGTAAATTTCAAGTTCGACGAACTTTCAGCGGCGTGCGCGCCACGTTGGCTTATCGGAAAACAATATGCTTCAGAATGAGGTTGATTACGTTAGGTACATAATTTCTTATTTTACCTACGCTTTCAAAGAGACGCTGCATTCGAACTCAGGCTGTACACACCAGAAACTTTGCGCTGAAAACTAAAACCCTGGAACCCTGATCCAGTTCTATTTAATAAAGGTCGATGACGTTAGGCCCCCATTAAGTGATTGTATGTTTTGTCTTCAGGGCGGTGACGGACCCGCGCGACGGCCGGCGCGTGGCGCTCAAGAAACTGCCGAACGTGTTCCAGTCGCTGGTCTCCTCCAAACGCGTCTTCCGCGAGCTCAAGATGCTGTGCTTCTTCAAACATGAAAACGTACGTTAACAGAATATGAGAGTACATTAATAGCAAAAAAGGATATAGATTCAAAAAATATCCAGTAACAATCCTCTGGGAAATCAGCGTCGAATTGTTGATATTATGATCATCATCATCATTTCAGCCGAAAGACGTCCACTGCTGGACATAGGCTTCCCCCAAGGCTCGCCACTGATAGGATATACGATATTATGATAGGTATATTTTATTGTTGCCGTGTCCAAACTCAAATCGATTTTTGTACTGTCGACAAGGTATTGTTCCATTTAATTTGTAAATTCTGTCATTGTTTAATTTACGAGCACTGTCATTAAAGAAATTTAATAAATTTCAACTAACAGTGCAATTACGATGCAGCGCTCTGTTAATTTATTCATTTCCAATGAGTTTTATCGACCAACGTTGCTTTGTTTGTGGCGCTTGCATTTGTCGCCGCGTACAAACACAGGATTTGCATTCGAATGGGGGAATCGGATCCGATAGCAAGCATTATGTCCATATCGCGAGTGCGACGGCCGCTAATAACATGTCCCCGACGCGAGCGCCGGCTTAGTGCTTATAAACAAACGAGATTTATTGAAATTTGGTAACACTTTTTAAGCTATCTGTTGTTCAGACGCGAAAAAAACATTCATTACTTATTCTATTTATCGTGTGGCATTAATTTTACACTGTCGATCTAACTAAACTTAACAAAATGATAATGATTTATTCGCTAAAAATCATTATATATGTATTTAAAACATATTGGACCTTAATACAACGGAATAAAGTGCAATAGTGTAAACATCTCTTTGACGTCGACCGTACGATCGATTTTTACTCATTTATAACTAGTAATTATGTGGTTATTGGTTATTCGCTAGTAGTTAAGTATAATGAAAACAAAATATGCTTCAAAATAACAATTTACAAGGAAAACCAAACTTCAAATAATTAAAACCGGCCACATGCGTGTCGGGACACGCGAGTAAAATCATTGATTTTTTAATTATCATTACGATAGGTAATTACTATTTGGAAATGATATTAAAAATTACTTATGAGGCTCATAACTTATCATTTAGGAACTGTTTTATACAGCTTACAAAGTTTATATTAGTAATTTTCATTAATATGTATATTGTTTTTTTTTTACGTTTCCGTACGCATTTTATAAGTTAGTCGACCATGACCCGGAAACTTGTACAGCCCACATAGCTGTGATAGTTTTCCTTTCAACTACGTTATATGTATATGCCTCCACCGTGAATTTTTTCAGCCATCCGAAAACCACCATTTAGCTGGCAGGGCCGCAGGGGGGGGGGAGGGACACTCGACTCTAACAAAAAATATCACTTTAAAGTTTAATATTTCACAAACGCATCCTTTCGAAAAATAGTTTGAACAAACGCACAATACTTTTTCAAGACCTATTCAACGACAGCCCACATGAATGGGTACGCAAGAAAAAAAATACATTCCCACTTCACGAGTAGCGGAGGTACCCTAATAAATATATTTCAAAATTTTATTGTACCACTTGTCAGCGTATAACTAATATGTATATGTACCTATATTCATGCCAAATTACAGCTTTCTAGAACTAAGCATCTCCGAGCTATGCTGCGGACGGACGGACAGACATGGCGAAACTATAAGGGTTCCTTATGGACTTTGGAACCCTAATAAAAAAGCGACAAGTTTTGTGAAGTGAAACATTTTCTTTTCAGGTACTATCGGCGTTAGACATCCTTCAGCCGCCAACGCTAGACTTCTTCCAAGAAATGTATCCTTTTCAAAGTTATTTTCTTACACAGGCTTGTCAGGCGCAGGTAAGGGTGCCATGCAGTCCCTATTACAACACGGACGCTTCAACGCACTAACACGTGATAGATAATTTTCACCGTGTTTCAGACACCATATTTAGATTGTGAGGCTCCTCTCCCTCCGAACATATGCAACCAAATATTGACCCAAAATTGAATCGTCAATTATTCCAAGTACCTATGAAATATGAACAGATCGGTTTTCATCGGGATAGCAGTCGTATTTCAGGTTGTCATTCTTCACTGAAATCGCGGTTCCCAACTTGTCAGACCTGTGTGACCGAAATCGTTGGACCACGATTCGAGGACACACGAGAGTTTTCAAGTGTCACTCATTGCGAGTTGTTGTATAAACAACCAATTAAAACTTTTACTCTATAACGCACTCATTGGATGTAGGAATTCATAGACAAGCGACTTTACCACGTTAATGTTTAATACATTTCTAATTTATATTATCCACTAGCTTTTCCCCGCAACTTCGTATGCGCAGAAATATTAAAAAGTAAAATCCCGATTTTTCCCGTTCCCGTGGAAATTTTGCAAAATCCTTTCTTAGCGGATGCCTACGTCATAACATCTACCTGCATGCCAAATTTCAGCCCGATCCGTCCAGTGGTTTGGGCTGTGCGTTGATAGATCACTATGTCAGTCAGTCGCCTTTGAGTTTTATATATTTAGATTTATTTTACAACGCAAGCTACATACGATTATTGTTTTGACTGGCTCTGGAATGTTTTTCTATCATACTCAGGTACAGTTTAATATTCATTTTCATTTGATTACTACGGCAGTAGGAGCCCGATTCGCGAAACATCGTTATTAAACTTTTAGGTCGGTCTTAAGTTAGGTTTATACTTCACCATACCTTTGGACTGATTAAATATGCACATTAAAGTTGACGAATTTAGATTTTATAAAAAGCCAAGATTAATGATTTAGAGCGACCCAAAATATCAAAGTTCCATTTCACGCTGTCAAATCAAATGGCTATAACGGTTAGACGTGCTCAAGTTTCTGACGTCGGTGTTCACCTGGGCTCGAGTTTCGACCAATTTCGTCATACTCGACACCACCGCGATTTATCTCCTTGAGCCGCGCAGAGCATCCGATGTCCGCTAAAATTACCTGCGAGATTTATTGCTTGTTATAATTTATTTTTCGTTTTTACAGTGATCGATCTGCCTTTGTTCCTATTTTATTTAACCCACGCTTTTATGTGTGCATAGCCATTTTCGCTCAGTACTTAGATTAATAATCGTAATTGCTTGGCATCCTCCGGCTTCCGCCACAGGGGCGGCCGGCGTCAGCTGGAGCCGATACACAATATCTCGCTGCCCCTCGCCCGACAATTTATTCTCGTGCAACTTTTATTGAAACTCGAATGGCACTCTTTCCTCACCCACCCGCTTTACGCCGTAAAACGAGACCAACGACAAAGGAGTGCTCGAGCTAGGATCCTAAGAAATTCATTGAATTGAATATTTATTGAGAGACCTTTATGAGTAATGGCTGAGCTTCTCGTAAAATATTCGCGTTCGAGTCCACTACGATCGTGTATTTTGTTTGCACTCAAGTTTCCAAATTTCTGAAGAACATATCTGCAAATATCAAAATGCTTTTTTGATCCTACAAATATCGAAATCATACCTTTATAAAACACAGCGACAATGATGAAGTTGACATACTATCATGTGAATCACGGACAAATAATCATAAATAAATAATGAGATCATGTAAAACATGTTCCATTCATTCTTTTGCTATCGGATCTTTGAGCGAAAAAAGAATGTTCCGCCTAGTATGCATATGCCGGAGTCAAATCAATTAGGAACGGACGAATTCCAAGCTTTATTCAACACGAGATTAGAGCTTGTCATTAGTGCTCGTCACTTGCTCTTTTAGCCGCCATGTACTATCGCGTCCGTCCTAATTCAGTAAACGTTTTACAAAGAGATTTTGACAAGACGTGGGAGTAATCAGATAATTTATATAGGTAAAAAACTCACCTTAAGAATGTAGGACTACAGATGGGTGCAAATACAGTGGAACTACGCACTGACAGCTGACAGAGGTGGAGGCGTCTGAAACTGTCCGCCGATTACCGGATAACGCCCGGTTTTTTGGTGCGACGTCCTCCGGATCGCATTCGCTGTCCGAAAAACTCCGCAACCGCTGTCAGTGCATTTCTAGCTTAAGGGTGGGTCACTTTGTTTACACTTGTGTTGTTCCTCGGTCGGTCGTTGTCGGGAACAGAAATAGAATTATGTGCTTCCGTTTAATAAAATGCAGTAGCGTTCCCCCTTTGTATTATTCTCCCATTTGCAAATGGCAATGATTCACACATTCACGTCCTCTATTATTTATCGCTCATACCGAAGTCTTAGTGATACGGTTTTAGACTTCTTGTTAAGACCAAAAATAACTTTTCCGACACTTCCGGCTTGCTTTCCTTAAAAGAAAAAATCGTCGTCACGCGAGTTTTTCCATGAATAATAAGTGAAAATAACCTTTGCATAATTAGTTCGCAAAGTTAAATATGCAAGCATTTCTCCTCTTCATCCCTAAATAATTTATAAAAAATAATACACAAAGAGTATATATAGAGATATTTCATGTCCACACTGCAACATCAGCTTCTTTATATCCCACTCCCACTGTTGGGCACAGACCTTCTCTCTTTTCGATAGGATTTGGGATACACAGCCCATTACGAATTATAATATTATTTATCAAATCCATTTAATCAATCAAGCATATAATTTTGGACCAGAATGCTTCCATATTTTCGAGTTTCGTTCGAGTAATTGGAATAATATCACAGGTGTAGGTTGTTTAAGCCTGTCGATTGTAATTGAAGCGCCTTACATAATCATCCACTGTGAGTAGAGGCCTAATACATACACACAATGTACTGGCGCGTGAATGACGTATTGGACAAATTAGATGACATTTAAACGATGACGAGACGAAGGAGGAGGCTGGCAATGAATTCCGCATTTCCGTAACACTGCGCGAGCGGAAAATAAAAGGAATTAAAAGGAAAATTGGCACCCGCTAACACCCTTGAGGCGACATGAAATCTAGTAAGCTGTTCTAGAGAGTGCTGCGTCATGTCTGTGAACTTAGCATATCAATTTCGGGCATCTCACAATCTGATGACAGTTCTAGTAGCATCCCCAATAGTTCTACAGTTCTTGATAGTTATTTTTCATAGTTCTGCTCATTTTCGAAAAATAACGGAACTTTAAAAAATGAGATGCCAACTTCGCGTACCGAAAGTTAGCATCTCAAGAATTTTCGAGTTTTCTCTGCAGTTCTAGTAGCATCCCCAATAGTTCTACAGCCCTCGATAGTTATCTTGAATAGTTCTGCCCGTTTTCGAAAATTAGCGGAAATTTAAAAAATGAGATGCTAACTTCACACTCGGAAACCTAGCATCTCAAGAGTTTTTGAGTTGTTTCGACAGTTCTAGTAGCATCCCCAATAGTTCTACAGTTCTTGATAGTTATTTTCCATAGTTCTGCTCATTTTCGAAAAATAACGAACTTTAAAAAATGAGATGCTAACTTCGCGAACCGAAAGTTACCCAAGTAACAATTTCTGGTTCTATAGTAGCCCATAGAACATTTCTGAAAACACCACCTTAGCCCTATAAAAGGCCATAGAAGGTCGAGTAACGCCGATCTGGCGCAGTTATATCTCCATTTAGTGATATAGTGGAACCGTAGCAGCTTTAGTTGTGACGTTTTAGGTCTGTAAAGGTGATGTAATGATGACTCGTATTACAATTTAGTGACATACGGGCCACAGTAACGCTAATGTAGTGCTTTTTTATACTGTAGTAGCGTTCGTTGGTTCCCTTATAGTCCTATTTTAGTCTATAGTAGAATCCGTGATTCCTACTGAGGCGCTTTCTCGGCCAAGTTTGGTATTGTGTGTTTTTGCTGTGAACTTCATTGACGGGCAACAAAAATAATTCAATTATATAAAGGAGTAATATTCTAACGTGGTAAGTTTATGTTATCTTATTTAGACATTTAATATTTCGATCAATGCTGCAAAAAGCACGTGCGACTAAAGTTTTACTGATAGAATAGTATTTGATTTGCTTAGTATTTTCAATGCGCCCTCGATTAATTGAGTTTTGAATAAAATATATTTATATTATAAAATTAAATTCACAGACATTTCTACTTTAGAGCCATTAAGTACATCCGTGGGTCTTATCGGCTCACTATAGTACCACCGACTCCTGTCATGTCAAAGCTTGAGTATAAAAGTAACTGTTCACTTCCTTTATGTGCTTTTTTATCCTATGACCGATCTACAAACTCCATTATAGAACGTTTTGGCCATATAAAAGAGTCATAGTCACAACTATCGTACGAGCCTATAATAGGGATTCAAAAACAATTAGAACTCTTTTAAGTACTATAAAAATGTCCTAAAAATCGATTATAAAACAAAACCGCTCTATTACGGCGTCATTATGGCTACTAAAGACCATGTACTATAGGAGTGATTTGTGGAACCACAATATCGCAAAAACCTTGTATAGTAGAACGTTCATCACTGCTAAAACGCAAGATTTATAGCGGTTGTCCGGGAAACCTTATAGCGTAAATTAGATACATAATGGTGATTTCAATCACTTTTATACAGTAACATAGCTCTTTAGTGGCTATATTTGAAGTTTTTATAGCACTTGACTATAATAGCTCTATAAAATGGTTCTATAAACCTTTACATCAACAATTTATAGGATAATTTGGCTCTTTAGCTTATAGTGCAAGAATGTGTTCCCAAACGCCTTTATACAACTGGTAGTCACCGCTAAGACCTTTATACGACGTTTACTCGACCTTTTAGTGATGATAACCCAAGTTATAGGGCCAAAATGTTACTTGGGTAGCATCTCAAGAATTTTCGAGTTTTCTGTGCAGTTCTAGTAGCATCCCCAATAGTTCTACAGCCTTCGATAGTTATCTTGAATAGTTCTGCCCGTTTTCGAAAATTAGCGGAAATTTAAAAAATTAGATGCTAACTTCACACTCGGAAACCTAGCATCTCAAGAGTTTTTGAGTTTGTTCGACAGTTCTAGTAGCATCCCCAATAGTTCTACAGTTCCTGATAGTTATTTTCCATAGTTCTGCTCATTTTCGAAAAATAGCGGAAATTTTAAAAATGAGATGCCAACTTCACAATCGTAAACCTAGCATCTCAAGAGTTTTTGAGTTTTTTCGACAGTTCTCGTTGCATCCCCAATAGTTCTACAGTTCCTGATAGTAATTTTCCATAGTTCTGCTCATTTTCGAAAAATACCGGATATTTTAAAAATGAGATGCCAACTTCACAATCGTAAACCTAGCATCTCAAGAATTTTCGAGTTTTCTCTACAGTTCTCGTTGCATCCCCATTAGTTCTACAGTTCCTGATAGTTATTTTCCATAGTTCTGCTCATTTTCGAAAAATAGCGGAAATTTTAAAAATGAGATGCCAACTTCACAATCGTAAACCTAGCATCTCAAGAGTTTTTGAGTTTTTTCGACAGTTCTCGTTGCATCCCCAATAGTTCTACAGTTCCTGATAGTTATTTTCCATAGTTCTGCTCATTTTCGAAAAATAGCGGAAATTTTAAAAATGAGATGCCAACTTCACAATCGTAAACCTAGCATCTCACGAGTTTTTGAGTTTTTTCGACAGTTCTCGTTGCATCGCCAATAGTTCTACAGTTCCTGATAGTTATTTTCCATAGTTCTGCTCATTTTCGAAAAATAGCGGAAATTTTAAAGATGAGATGCCAACTTCACATTCGTAAACCTAGCATCTCAAGAGTTTTTGAGTTTTTTCGACAGTTCTCGTTGCATCCCCAATAGTTCTACAGTTCTTGATAGTTATTTTCCATAGTTCTGTTCATTTTCGAAAAATAACGAACTTTAAAAAAACAGATGCGTACTTCGCGTACCAAAAGTTAGCATCTCAGGAATTTCAGAGTTTTCTCTACAGTTCTAGTAGCATCCCCAATAGTTCTACAGTTCTTGATAGTTATTTTTCATAGTTCTGCTCATTTTCGAAAAATAGCGGTAATTTTAAAAATGAGATGCCAACTTCACAATCGTAAACCTAGCATCTCAAGAGTTTTTGAGTTTTTTCGATAGTTCTTGTTGCATCCCCAATAGTTCTACAGTTCCTGATAGTTATTTTCCATAGTTCTGCTCATTTTCGAAAAATAGCGGAAATTTTAAAAATGAGATGCCAACTTCACAATCGTAAACCTAGCATCTCAAGAGTTTTTGAGTTTTTTCGACAGTTCTCGTTGCATCCCCAATAGTTCTACAGTTCTTGATAGTTATTTTCCATAGTTCTGTTCATTTTCGAAAAATAACGAACTTTAAAAAAACAGATGCTTACTTCGCGTACCAAAAGTTAGCATCTCAGGAATTTTCGAGTTTTCTCTACAGTTCTCGTTGCATCCCCATTAGTTCTACAGTTCCTGATAGTTATTTTCCATAGTTCTGCTCATTTTCGAAAAATAGCGGAAATTTTAAAAATGAGATGCCAACTTCACAATCGTAAACCTAGCATCTTAAGAGTTTTTGAGTTTTTTCGACAGTTCTCGTTGCATCCCCAATAGTTCTACAGTTCTTGATAGTTATTTTCCATAGTCCTGCTCATTTTCGAAAAATAGCGGAAATTTTAAAAATGCCAACTTCATTCTCCGAAACCCAGCATCTCGAGAGTTTTCGAGTATTTTGCATGAAATACATCCGAAAATACATTATTTTGCCTCTATGAGAACACTCAGGCAAGAGTTCCAGCTTATACAATAACTAACTTTCCTATTCTAAACTCGATTTGGAAATTATTTACGTCACGAAAACTATGTTTTTAATTATACATACGTAGATACGAATGTATTTCAGCAGTTCTAGCGATCACTGTCCATATTTATTGTATCATCTCAAGGTGTTAGTTTTACAGTCCTTGATATTCATATACATATACCATTGGGTGAACCTATTTCTGAAAAAAAATTAACGATCAAAATTTCCGAGATGCTAACTTCACACTACAAAAGCTAGCATCTCAGCGATTTTCGAGTATTTGGAAAGAAATATGTTCGAAAACACATAGTTCTGCCCCAGCAAGAGTTCCAGCTAGAAAACAATAAAAATCGTGATTTTCACATTTTCATAATAGGAAGGGTGGTATTTTTCAATAATTCTCATTTGCATCTCAGCAGATTTGGATAGATACGCCGTCAACACTATTACAATAACTATCTTCTCTATTCTAAAACTATGTTTGTATTATAAATACCTACACACGAATGCTATCTACATCTGTTTCAGCAGTTTTAGCGATCAGTGGCCACAGTTCTAGTAGCATCTCCAGCAGTTATACCGTTCTTGATATTCATATGCACATTAGGTATACCATACTTATAGGTGTGAATATTTTTGAATAAACAAGAGAACGACCAAATTTTTATGAGATGCTAACTTCACACAACGTAAGCTAGCATCTCAACAGTTTTCGAGTGTTTTGCACGAAATACGTTCGAAACCACATAGTTCTCGTAGAGACGAGAACACTCAGCAAGAGTTCCAGTTAGAAAATAATAAAAAACGTGACATTCACATTTCTGTAACAAATGCCGGTACGGGAGTTAGGAAAGATGTTAGTTTTCTAGAGTTCCCTTTAGCATCTCAGCAGATTTCGATTGATACGCCTCCAACATGAGTACAATAATGATCTTCCCTATTCCAAACTTGATTTGGAAAGATTCATGTTACGAAAACTATGTTTGTATTATAAATACCTACACACGAATGCTACATCTATTTCGGCAGTTCTAGCGCCCAATGTCCACAATTCTAGTAGCATCTCCATTAGCAATACAGTTCTTGATATTGATATAACATAGATATGCCGATTTTGAAAAAAAAAGTAGGTACGATCTAATTTTATGAGATGCTAACTTCATACTAGAAAAGCTAGCATCTCAGCAGTTTTCGAGTATTTTGAAAGAAATACTTTCGAAAACACATAGTTCTGCCTCTATGAGAACACTCAGCAAGAGTTCCAGCTAGAAAACAATAATAATCGAGATTTTCACATTTTGCCAGTAGGTACGGGAGTCAGGAAAAATATTATTTTTCAGGAGTTCCCTTTAGCATCTAAGCAGTTTTCGATAGATACGCCTCCACCATGATTACAATAACTAACTTCCCTATTCTAAACTCGATTTGGAAATATTCATGTCACGAAAACTATTTTTTTTTGTATCATCAATCAATCAATTCTTTATTTCATAATCATTCAATCATAAATACCTACACACGAATGCTCATCTATTTCGGCAGTTCTGGAGATCACCGTCTGCACTCTGCAGTTAGTTTTCAAACCGGGAGTGAAAAGGTTTTTACAGGGTCGGCAGCGCGCGCGAGTCATGCCTCTGGTAATTGCAAGACTTGCAAGCGTCTATGGGCGACGGTAACCTCTTACCATTAGGAGGGCCGGCCTTGCTTGCCACTCCTAATGTACGATTCCCACCAGACGCGCAGAATCGAAAATATTTATTTTATGTGTAAAGGAATTTATACCGTCTATCCCTTACCGGGGTACGCTCAATGTCAAATCTTGAGGATTATTAATCTAAGAATATCACTTTGTAAATTTGTAGGTTATGTTTATTTTTCAATGACATTGACAGGTTTTTTTTTCTTTGATGTCAGACGTGGCTTTGTATATACAGCCAATGCCTCCAATGTTCACCGACGAGTATCAATGAATTTCAAAATTCAATATTTAATTTAATACGGAACCAAAGTTAAAATCCTTCAAATTAGTATCGCTAAATAGCCTATTATACGTAATAAAAATGTAAAAAAAACATTGATTTTTTTTGTATCATACCCAATTTGATTAGTACCTAAAAAACTGGTTTGAAGAAATGAGTAAGTTCTCGGTGCCAAACTGCTGATGTCTTTGTCACTTGCGCGCAATGGGGACTATCGTTTCTTTGCTCACCAGTTGGCGCCACTGTAGACTAAGGTCCAGAGGTATAGCTGTCAAAGGCGACTTTATAAGATCATCGCTGAAACAAAGTCTTAAATCTTGAATCTCATTGAGATTATTAATTATAAATAACTATCATCATATCGAGTAGCTGTGCCGCAATGTTGTGCAGTTCCGTTTTGTTCGGAAAAATTGCTTTATTTTTCAAAGCGTTCACATGCATCGCCAAATAATCCATATTTGCGATAATTTCACGAAGGAGATCACTTTTCAACAGGTAAATTAAAGAAATTATGATTTATGTCACGAAGACCGCCAAAACCAATGAAAAGTGAATTTTATTGGACCTCACGCGACACTAGCGCCTCTAGTGGCAAATTCACACGCGATAGCCCCCATTATTGTATTGCCGTCTCACACGCACGATGTCATTTAACTGCCGCCCGTCCTGCCGAATCGGGAAGAGAAGAGCAGAGATTAGGTCATACTCAACCTTATTTTTATAAGGGCCGCAAATACATTATGAGCTATGGAGCCGCGGGCCGCAAGATAAAATGAAAAATGGTTTATTAGGGATTAATTACTTACTATATACTACTAAAAATTATTGATTGAAAAAAAAATACATACAGTGTAAACTCTTTATTACATCATTCTATATAACGATAAACTCCGAAATGAGCACCATTTGGCTGGTTTACCTTAAAAACCACGCATTAAAAAACTTTATAGCGCAACAACCATTCTCTATTACGAAGAAATGTGTTCATATTTTGACTCCGAAAATATTTATTACCTGTGGACGTTATCTTATCAAGCTACAGAAGATGCCGACTAACCCTTTAAGGTCCCAACGTACCTGAGAGGTTGTAAACAACCGTCTTGCTTTTGTTATTGTTAATTGTTGAACACGTGCATCATTACTCATTAGGCTTGATTTTCTTGGAAATGATGGTCTCTAACATACAAAACAAGTAATGGCATACCAAAAAACATCAGGCAAAGTTAACAGACAGACAAAGATAAAGAAAAAAAAATTACCTACGTAATTATCGTGAATTTGGTTGTTTTTCTTTCTTCATTCCATATAACGATAACTCTCTACTCTCTATAACGATAGAAACTGCTTGGTCCCTTGTGTTTCGTTATAAAGAGTTTACACTGTACCTACTAATTAAAAAAAAATACTAGTCGGACCGGTGAACTTCGCTTCACCACGGATTCCCATACAAAGTTATTGTTAATTTTTTTAGGTACCTATTAATATATGTGTAATATAAAATATACGCGCATATGCGAACTCTTTATTCGCAAAAATTTACTTAACACTGTCTTAATTATTTTCGAGGGACAATGGCCAAAGATTGTTTAAATTATTTTTTAACCTCTTTACCTAAAATATAATTTACTAAGAACTTACAAGTGCTGCATGGTTTTTTTGGGCTCAAAATGGCACAAAAAATCCTCTCATCTAACAACTACCGATAACTGAGCGCGAGCGGCCCGCGGGTTGAGTATTGCTGGTAGACGGTGCGGTGGTGGTGGCGTGGCGGGCGACAGTGCGCCCGTAGCGATGGGGCCCGTGAAAAAAACACAACCCTATCGAGTTTGGGCTCGTTTTATTCGTCTTGAAGGGTAGATGAAGGATTTACAAGGAAAAGTACAGTCAGCAATAAAATTTGAGAAAGTTAATGATACTGTGAGAGCTCGAAGAAATATTTTATAAGTAGGTACTTACTTATTTAAAGGGTTTGTTTTGTCACACATTTGTATAGGTACCTACCCTCAACAGCAATGAAAACAGGTCACTTTTTACCTATGGAAAATCCTATACTTACATAGACCCGTTTTCATTGCCGTTGTGTGAAAAAAGCTGTGGTAGCCTAGTGGTTCGACCTACCTCTCATGCCGAGGGTCGTGGGTTCGATTCCGACTCGCACCTCTAAGTTTACTGTGTGGCGAAGGAAAACATCGTGAGGAAACCTGCACGCATCTGCGAAGTAATTCAAAGATGTGTGTGAAGTCCCCAATGCGCACTGGGCCCGCGTGGGGACTATAGCCCAAACCCTCTCATGATGAGAGGAGGCCTGTGCCCAGCAGTGGGAAGCAAATAGGCTGTAGTAGTAGTAGTAGTGTGAACTGTGAACATAATTATATACCTACCTACCTATTGTGTAATATTTATGTAAGTAGGTACTCGTATTTTTTTGTGTAACAGATGATCTCTTAAGTCTTAACTAACCAATAATCATGTCTCTTAGGTACTTGACGGGCGGCAGCGGCATGTGTTTTATGGACACATAAACACATTACGCGATCTTGACGCCCGCCGCGCATCGGTTAGCAACCGTAGCGCGCAATGTGTCAGTAAAACGCTCGCCGCTGCCGCCTTCGCGCGAAGTTGTGGCTTGTGGCGTGGCGTGCTTGTGGCCAAGCCATTAGCTAGGGCTCGAATACTCATATCTGAGAAAACTCAGTTTTAGCTATTTTCACCCGATCAAAGCTCGGTCGCCCAGGTATACTACCTACTTTGAACGCTAATTAAAACTTGTAACTATAGGATTTCTATTTACCTACTTACCTATTTCCTTATTTTTCCAATCTATCTCCAAAACGGCTGTAACGATTTGGACGAAATTTGGGGTACAGGAAATTACGGGGGCGACAAGTCTATCTAGCTAGGTGTCATATCTGAGAAAACTCGGCTTTAACTATTTTCTTTTCACCAAAGATTCGCCCAGGTCTAGGTCCTAGGTAGGAACCTACTTAATGCGCTCTAAGTTTAAAAGCCCCCGCCTGTTTTCATTTTGACTGGCGGACCAAATCTAAATAAAATCAAAATCTAATGTCCTAAGTAGGTACCTATAGATGACATTTGTAATGCGCAAATGATTTAATTTGCATTAGGTAGGTATTAATATTACGGCAGAACATATT
Organism: Aethes cnicana; assembly: GCA_963971205.1. Lineage (NCBI taxonomy): Eukaryota > Metazoa > Arthropoda > Insecta > Lepidoptera > Tortricidae > Aethes > Aethes cnicana. Next base: position 11,496,236 of record OZ020278.1, on the reverse strand, counting down.
TGACGTGCCGGTGTCGCGGTAGTAGGTACTAGTCAAGCCAGGTTCAAGCAAAAGAACTGGCTAGCCAGCGCCAAGCGAAATATTACACGAGCCACTTGGTGCCACTTTTGACCCTTCTATACCTACCTCAATACCTCTTAGCTTAGTTCTGCAGCATATGCAGTAAGGCGTATTAGGCAGCTCACTGACGTCGAGACGGCCAGGCTAGTCTATTATAGTTATTTCCATAGTGTCATGTCTTACGGAATTATACTTTGGGGGAGAGCAGCTGACATTCAAACCATCTTTGTGTTGCAAAAGCGGGCTGTACGTGCAATATATCAACTTGGGTCTCGGGTCTCCCTTAGAGAAAAATTCAAGGAGATAAACATTCTTACCGTTGCGTCACTATACATATTTGAAAATATCATGTATGCTCGTAAGAACTTGCACGACTTTAAGCATAACAGTGATGTTCACAATTTTAACACTAGGAATAAGGATAAACTTTTTGTTACTGGTTACCGTCTTCGTAAAGTGAGCTCTTCGTTTGTTGGGAACTGTATACGATTTTATAACACATTGCCTTCTGATGTTGCTAATATGCCATTTAAAAAGTTCAAGTCGTTCATTAAGTGCCGCCTTTTAAAGAAGGCATATTATTCGGTGAATGACTTTTTAGATGATAAGAATCCTTTTAAGCCAACTGTTTAGGTTATTATTATTGACTAGTAACATGATATGTGTCTCGCTGGGCAAATATTAACTTTTTTTTAGGGTTCCGAAATCCACAAGGATCCCTTATAGTTTCGCCATGTCCGTCCGTCCGTCCGTCCGTCCGTCCGTCCGTCCGTCCGTCTGTCCGCACTATTGCTCGGAGATGCTTAGGTCTAGAGAGCTGTAATTTGGCATGAATATGCATATTAGTTACGCTGACAAAGTGGTACAATAAAATTTTGAAATATATTTTTTTATAGGGTACCTCCCCTACTCGTAAAGTGGGGATGTAATTTTTTTTTCTTGCGTACCCCATGGTGCGGCATATCGTTGAATAGGTCTTAAAAAAATATTGTGGGTTTGTTAAAACCATTTTTTGATTAAGTGATGCGTTTGTGAAATATTAAGCTTTAAAGTGCTATTTTTTGTTAGAGTCACGTGTCCCCCCCCCCCCTGCCAGCTAAATGGTGGTATTTGGATGGCTGAAAAAATCACGGTTGTGGCATATATAACGTAGTTGAAAGGAAAACTATCAGAGCTAAGTAGGCTGTACAAACTTACGAGTAATAGTCGACCAACTTATAATGATGATTTTTCTCGAGCGGCAGGGGCGTCGGGCGGGCACGTCATACCACAGGCTAGTTAGATGCTAATAAGTCTTAGAAAGGTACTGTGGGCATCCTAAACTTCGGAACCCTATAATTTGCGCGTGGCCCGACACGCACTTGGCCGGTTTTTTTTTTTCTTTCACTACCAAATTTGTCCAGCAGCTGGAGCATGTCATGCTCGCTTTAAGGTCCTTGCTTACAGCGGCGTCGTTGATCGGGTCGCCACCTTCCCTAAGAAATGGTTGAGGGAGGCGATGGCTGAGATACGCGTCACGCTCGTGAACGGGTGCTGTCTGTGGGGTCCGGTCTGTTCATGCTTGCAAGGACGTTTAAAAATAATCATTAGCTTTAAATATATTACTAAGTCAAACATTTTAAGCGAGAGACCTCATCATGTTCTTATTGACATGTATTAATGAACTCTTTTATACATGATGTATTTCATTATTTATTGACATTTTGAGACTGTCGACATCTATGGAATTTATATTTATTTGACAATGGAGGCCATCTCCATAATATTTTTTTTTCTGGACCCTTGGAGACTATACATCTCTAAGATCTTAAATTTAAGTTTAAGTTAGGGACTATACATCCCTTCAATGTAATTGTAGTACGTACCGATATGTATATTTTATACATGTTATGTAAATGTTATAACTATGTGTAAATTTTGAAAAAAGGCCTTCTGCTTGAGTTTGTTGCGGCGCTTCTTCTCAAGCAATGGGTCTAGGAAGCGCTAGTAAATTCTTTTCTGACGTGTAAAAGTGCCCCTATGTGGCCAATTTGCTGAATAAATGATTGATTGATTGATTGATTGATTCTTTAACGTAAACACACAAAACTACGCGTGTTCAATTATATCCATAAGAATATGTACCTATAGAAGCCCAAATTTCATGAAGCTTGCTCAAACGGTTATAAAGATATGAGGGTCAAAAATTCGTAAATTTTAGAACTGACTGACTGACATATAGTACCTAAATCTAACCCACTTCCAGGTAACCTAGAAGGATGAAATTTGGAATCCAGCTCGATAATTGTGTGTAGGTAAGCGTAGGAAAAAATAAAAAAACTTGAAATTTCCGATTACTTATTAGTATTACACTTTAGTTCGAAACAAGATTGACGGTACAAGAATTTTAGAAAAACTGTTGTAACTTTATGTACCCAACGAGTACTGCCACAAGCACAGAATAAGTAATAGTAGGTACCTACAATACAAGCGACTCCGGCCCGCGCTGTTTGCGCCCCCGTGCCGGCGGCGCGCACACAGCTCTACCGGCACGCGCCCTTTTACAGCTCTCTGCTCGCGGCCTCGCCGCCACAGTGCGACCTGTTCGCGACTAGTATGTACACAACACAAACTATTGTCAGAGTGGAATATAATGCTAGAACGAAGGATGGATGATTAGTTAGGTTTATACATGGTGGGTCGGATCGTATTGCAGATAATTTACCCACAACCCACAGTACCTATCGGCTATCGATTCTAAGCAAAATGTATAGGTTTTTAATTTTTTTTTAGTAGGTAAAATAAAAAAATATATATATGGGATTGTTGGTGCGAGCGACGTCTGACTGAATCCCATACAAAATCATTTTTTTTACTTAATGATTCAAATAAATAAATAAATTTAATGATAATGAATGAGTCATGAATGAAAATTTTCTATTACAAACTTATCATTTGCGGTCGGCGCAGTAGACACGGCTACCGCACCGATCGCAAATAATAAGTTTGTATTAGTGTTAGATCTCGATATAGTACCCACATAACAATTGGTTAATTTCTGTACAAAAAGCAATGATATCCCCTCAAAACATAATTGTGAAATGAAAACCAAGTTCAATATTATGTGTGGTAGTCGATTTCACCAGCAAAAGAATTGAGATATATATGTATAAAATAGGCACACCTATGTATATGAATATCAAGAACTTTTAAAAATAACTACTGGAGATGATAGGTACAACAAATGTGGACAGTGATCGCTAGAACTGCTGAAATAGAAGTAACATTCGTTTGTGGGTATTTATACTTAATTAGGAACATAGTTTACGTGACGAATATTTCCAAATCGAGTTTAGAATAGGAAAGTTAGTTATTGTAATCATGTTGGAGGCGTATTTATCGAAAACTGCTGAGATGCTAAAGGGAACTCTTTAAAATCCATCTTTTCTGACTCCCGTACGGGCATTTACTGGAAATGAAATGTGGAAATGTGTTTAATATTTTATAGCTGGAGCTCTTGCTGAGTGTTCTCATAGAGGCAGAATAATGTGTTTTCGGATGTATTTCATGCAAAATACTCGATAACTTCTGAGATGCTACCTGTGGGACTGTGAAGTGAGGTCTAATTTTTTAAAGTTTCGTTATCTTTCGAAAACGATCACAACTATGCAAGAAAGTCTCAAGAACTTTGGGGCCGTTCAAGTATTACGTAAGCAGATTTCTTACCATTCTTTACCCCCCCGCCCCCCTTGTCATCAAAAGTAAGCAAAGCTCTTACCCCCTCCCCCTATGCTTACGTAAACATTTTTAGTTATAAATGTTTTTTATATTGTCATTTTAAAATTAGGAAAATCCATGGAAAGATTAGGTTTTACTGATACACATAGAGTAAGGGACAATAATATTATAATCAGAAATAATATAATAATATAATATAATATAATATAATAGGTGTATTAATTACACAAGTGAATAGGGCGCGGTAATTTCCCTAATGCGCGGTAATTCCCCTAATCGGTTCTCAGAGCGAGTGCCTAAACATATGCATTATTTGCGGGAATCCCCGAAAATGCGTTTCGTTTTCACGCATAGACAATATGAGGGTTGCCATTCGTGTAAAAAAGTAAATAACTAACGATAATCGACGTAATCATCATCTAGACCCTCCTACCCCCCATGTCATTCAAAATAAGCAAAACAGAGACCCCCCCACCCCCCCTTGGTGCTTACGTAATACTTGAACGGCCCCTTTAGAACTATTGGGGATGGAACGAGAACTGTTGAACAAACTCGAAAACTCTCGAGATGCTAGGTTTCGGAGAGTGAAGTTGGCATCTCATTTTTAAAATTTCCGCTAATTTTCGAAAACGAGCAGAACTATTCAAGATAACTATCGAGAACTGTAGAACTATTGAGAATGCTACTAGAACTGTAGGGAAAACTCGAAAATTCTTGAGATGCTAACTTTTGGTACTCGAAGTTAGCCTCTATTTTTTTAAAGTTCGTTATTTTTCGAAAATGAACAGAACTATGGAAAATAACTATCAGGAACTGTAGAACTATTGGGGATGCAACAAGAACTTTCGAAAAAACTCAGAAATTCTTGAGATGCTAGGTTTACGATTGTGAAGTTGGCATCTCATTTTTAAATATCCGGTATTTTTCGAAAATGAGCAGAACTATGGAAAATTACTATCAGGAACTGTAGAACTATTGGGGATGCAACGAGAACTGTCGAAAAAACTCAAAAACTCTTGAGATGCTAGGTTTACGATTGTGAAGTTGGCATCTCATTTTTAAAATTTCCGCTATTTTTCGAAAATGAACAGAACTATGGAAAATAACTATCAAGAACTGTAGAACTATTGGGGATGCAACGAGAACTGTCGAAAAAACTCAAAAACTCTTGAGATGCTAGGTTTACGAATGTGAAGTTGGCATCTCATCTTTAAAATTTCCGCTATTTTTCGAAAATGAGCAGAACTATGGAAAATAACTATCAGGAACTGTAGAACTATTGGGGATGCAACAAGAACTATCGAAAAAACTCAAAAACTCTTGAGATGCTAGGTTTACGATTGTGAAGTTGGCATCTCATTTTTAAAATTACCGCTATTTTTCGAAAATGAGCAGAACTATGAAAAATAACTATCAAGAACTGTAGAACTATTGGGGATGCTACTAGAACTGTAGAGAAAGCTCTAAAATTCCTGAGATGCTGACTTTTGGTACGCGAAGTACGCATCTGTTTTTTTAAAGTTCGTTATTTTTCGAAAATGAACAGAACTATGGAAAATAACTATCAAGAACTGTAGAACTATTGGGGATGCAACGAGAACTCTCGAAAAAACTCAAAAACTCTTGAGATGCTAGGTTTACGAATGTGAAGTTGGCATCTCATCTTTAAAATTTCCGCTATTTTTCGAAAATGAGCAGAACTATGGAAAATAACTATCAGGAACTGTAGAACTATTGGCGATGCAACGAGAACTGTCGAAAAAACTCAAAAACTCGTGAGATGCTAGGTTTACGATTGTGAAGTTGGCATCCCATTTTTAAAATTTCCGGTATTTTTCGAAAATGAGCAGAACTATGGAAAATAACTATCAGGAACTGTAGAACTAATGGGGATGCAACGAGAACTGTAGAGAAAACTCGAAAATTCTTGAGATGCTAGGTTTACGATTGTGAAGTTGGCATCTCATTTTTAAAATATCCGGTATTTTTCGAAAATGAGCAGAACTATGGAAAATTACTATCAGGAACTGTAGAACTATTGGGGATGCAACGAGAACTGTCGAAAAAACTCAAAAACTCTTGAGATGCTAGGTTTACGATTGTGAAGTTGGCATCTCATTTTTAAAATTTCCGCTATTTTTCGAAAATGAGCAGAACTATGGAAAATAACTATCAGGAACTGTAGAACTAATGGGGATGCAACGAAAACTGTAGAGAAAACTCGAAAATTCTTGAGATGCTAGGTTTACGATTGTGAAGTTGGCATCTCATTTTTAAAATATCCGGTATTTTTCGAAAATGAGCAGAACTTTGGAAAATTACTATCAGGAACTGTAGAACTATTGGGGATGCAACGAGAACTGTCGAAAAAACTCAAAAACTCTTGAGATGCTAGGTTTACGATTGTGAAGTTGGCATCTCATTTTTAAAATTTCCGCTATTTTTCGAAAATGAGCAGAACTATGGAAAATAACTATCAGGAACTGTAGAACTATTGGGGATGCTACTAGAACTGTCGAACAAACTCAAAAACTCTTGAGATGCTAGGTTTCCGAGTGTGAAGTTAGCATCTAATTTTTTAAATTTCCGCTAATTTTCGAAAACGGGCAGAACTATTCAAGATAACTATCGAAGGCTGTAGAACTATTGGGGATGCTACTAGAACTGCACAGAAAACTCGAAAATTCTTGAGATGCTAACTTTCGGTTCGCGAAGTTAGCATCTCATTTTTTAAAGTTCGTTATTTTTCGAAAATGAGCAGAACTATGGAAAATAACTATCAAGAACTGTAGAACTATTGGGGATGCTACTAGAACTGTCGAAAAAACTCAAAAACTCTTGAGATGCTAGGTTTCCGAGTGTGAAGTTAGCATCTCATTCTTTAAATTTCCGCTAATTTTCGAAAACGGGCAAAACTATTCAAGGTAACTATCGAGGGCTGTAGAACTATTGGGGATGCTACTAGAACTGCAGAGAAAACTCGAAAATTCTTGAGATGCTAACTTTCGGTACGCGAAGTTAGCATCTCATTTTTTAAAGTTCCGTTATTTTTCGAAAATGAGCAGAACTATGAAAAATAACTATCAAGAACTGTAGAACTATTGGGGATGCTACTAGAACTGTCATCAGATTGTGAGATGCCCGAAATTGATATGCTAAGTTCACAGACATTGCTGCGTCCCCCCCATGGTAGAACATATCATTCAGTTTTATATTTCTGATGTACTGATTGGCCTTGTTGAGAAAAATCGAACAACGCTTACGCACTCGTGTGCAGTTAGAGTAATCTTGGACATTCGTTTGTTCTCGCGCGTCAGACGCCGTAACAAAACATAATTCCGCACAACACGCTTTTGTCTCACTAAACAACGAACCGCTTTTGTTCCTTGGCCATTTCTTTTGTTGCATTGCGCGTTGCTTTTGTATCGCGCGCTTCGTGTCTTTGTTCCAGCTGGGCTAGCCGTGCGCGGTGCAGCGCCCTTGCGCGTGCGCTTCCTAATTAGCGGCGTGGGTTGCCCCGATATAACCTCGCCGCGTCACGCCTGCTCTCCGGACACCGACCAGCTCCACCGCACTAACAGACACTTGATCGTATTTGCAAACATTTCTCAGATTCCACTCCAGATCACTTCGGCTCTTGAATTGATCTATACTAATAATAAGCCGGTGAAATTTCTGGCACAGAGGCATTCCATCTTAGGCCTCAGGGTAGGCAACGCATTCGAGATCTTATGGTTTCCTAATGGGGTGTCATAGGATTTCGGTGTCCATGGGCCGCAGTGACCACTTACCATCAGGTGGGCTGTACGCTCGTTCGCCTATACCTACTCGTACCAATGATGTAAAAAGAAGTCTGTATCACGTGACCGTATATGTAGGTACTCGTCTGTAGGTAGGTATAACTCGAGAACTACTGGTTGGATTGCCACAAAATTTATAATGGCTAACATATAGGCTACTTTTTATCCCGAAAAAAAATGCATAGTTTCCGCGGGAACGCTGTTTACCGACTTCCACGCGGACGAAGGAAGGAAGCTTTCTATAAGCCAGCGATTTTAACTGACGTGTCGATTCTAAAGAGAAGCTGGTTTTGAATATGTTTGCATTTGAGTCACGTAAGGTATTGTCCTAAACGCCTTCATGTTGCAATACGTTGAGCGATAATTTCCACATGTAAAGGACACGTGGTTGGCATTGACTTGACCGACACGCGAATATAACTTTTATAGGATTCAAGTTAATTTTTCAAGAATCATTGCGAAATACGGTTGAGGAAAACGCTCAAAGTTTACTTTTTTATAATCCTTGTGAAGCCTTAAACACCACCAGTTAAGGTTTCCATAGCATGAAAGTTTACAAAGTCAAAGGTTTTATTTACTATTCGTTCATGTCGAATAGGTATATAACGAGGAATTCATTGGAGAAGTGGCTTTTTGAATTTGTACTTATACGTATGCTGGCCAGTATTTCACATTGTTACTACCCAGCCTTCCCACATCTCATCGGGTATCTTACTGTACACCAATTTCAAGTCCAATTTTATTTAGCTTTCAAGCCTATGCGTAATGTTTCGAGGCAAATCATATCGTCGTCCTACGTGACCTTCTAGACTATCTAGAGGAACACAATGTCACTATTCCTTTGTGGCAAACGAACTCGCGACCTTGTCATCTCCCGAGTGTAATTTGTCGCAGAATGCCCTCTCGCCGAAAAACATTAAACAAGCGTGGTGCGGGCGTGATTCACCGCCGACTTCACACAATGTCTTTATGACGAACCTTCGTACGGCGGCCACGGTGTAAATTGCTCACAAATACAAATTATGGCAGAAGTTCAGCTCTTTGTGCAGATTTTCTCGTTACAAAATGCGACGAAATACGATGTCGACGTTTAAGTCTATTTCAACCGATTTCTTCTAAAAGACCCAATCAATACTTACTTATATGTACAAAGTTGAAACAGGCCGCTTTACACATTGCGCCAAGGGAGTGAGCCAACATGTTGAGCCAAAATAAGGAGGTACGTGTCCAGCAGTGGACGTCTTTCGGTTGACATGATGATGATGATGATGCACTCGAACATCATCATCATAATCATCATTTCAGCCGATATACGTCCGCTGCTGGACATAGGCCTCCCCCAAGGCGCGCCACTCAGACCGGTCCTGTACCACTCGCATCCACCGCGTTCCCGCGACTTTTACAAGGTCGTCACTCCATCTTGTTGGAGGCCTACCGACAGCTCGTCTACCGGTTCGCGGACGCCAGTTCAGTACTTTCTTGCCCCATCGGCCATCAGTCCTGCGAGCAATGTGCCCCGCCCACTGCCACTTAAGGTTCGCAATTCTTCGGGCTATGTCGGTGACCCCAGTTCTACTGCGGATATCCTCATTTCTGATTCTATCACGCAGAGAAACCCCGAACATAGCCCTCTCCATTGCCCTCTGGGTGACCTTGAGCCTTCTTATGAGGCCCATCGTAAGCGCCCACGTCTCGCAACCATAAGTCATCACTGGCAACACACACTGGTCGAAGACTTTAGACTTAAGACACTGCGGTAATTTTTACGAAAATACACTGCGAAGCTTCCCGAACGCTGCCCAGCCGAGTCGGATTCGACGATTGATATCTTTCTCGAAGTTGGACCTACCTAACTGCACTCGAACGTCTCGACAATATGATCGTGTGCAAATATCATTACCTTTTTGCTCACATACACGTTTGCGACTGTACACATTGGGCCAAGGTAGTGGGTCAGCGACTCAGCGTTTTATACCAACGTGTAGAGCTACTATTTACCAGTCGGTATGTTGGTAAAGCGCGTCAAGATTCTTTGATGTATACACGAAAAACGTTGGCCGGCTAATGTTGGCGCCAACTACCAACATTCCACCAAAAACACCTGTGCTCGTTGGCCCAAAATGCTGGCCCAACGTGTACAGTGGTCTCAGTTTTCACTGCCTTGGCCACTCAAAGGGTTTTCTGATTTTTCATTCGCCACTTCATTTTATTGGCGTCGACACAGTTGCTTGCTTCTAAATCTTCTAATGTCAGACTGAATACAAAAGCAAATCTTTCTTATCCTTTAATCTCTCATTAGATGCTTTATGCTACTTAGTTAGTTTTCATTGTTATGCACCGCATTCTGCATTAGCGAATTTCATGCACATTTATTTTTAGTCATTAGCTTACCCTTAAGTATATGTTGCATTGCAAGCCAAGATTATTATTATTAATCCGTAATTACACAAAAAAATTAAATTGGCGTTATGTGGAAATGTGGGTAGTTGCATGTGGATGGTGGATTTATTGTCCGCCTGAGATCCGTTTATGCGATGCATGCCAGCGACCCCGATCCGTTAAGCACGCCCGGCGCGCTTTAATTACTACCCGGCCCTGCCCGTATCAATCTCCACTGTGCAATATACTTTTTTGCTGGTGTTATTATGTACTTCAAATCTCCACATTATTTTATACTTAGATAAAACCATATTGAACCTAAGGAGTACGATTTTGTCTCTTTTCCCATCGAACTCCAAAACCGTTTTGCTTGTCTAGAAAGCGACGTGGACGATTACAACGATCACGATTCACATGTTAATAATTATTGGCATCAACACTGATTATCGGCGTTAGTTGTGATTAGAGATTCTAGATCCAAGTCCACTAGCCATAAGTCATTACATTTAATTGGCATTTCAATAAGGTCATTGAAGGTGTTATACTATACCGAGTTCATGCAAATCAGCAGCTTCCTTACATCGTTCTGGGATATACATATGTATTAGACCCCGTAAATCCTTTTATGGAGCTTCTAGTGCCCTCCATGTGTCTTTGGCGCGATCGCTTTACGATTTGTCATTACACGACATTCTTCACCCGTCGTCGATCACTTGTTTTATGACCCGACACGTCGCCTGTCATGACTTAATGCACGTCTTAAAGCCGTGAGATGACTGTTCCCGTCTCCTATAAGAATCGACACGTCAGTTAAAATGCGCTGGCTTATAGAAAGCTTCCATTTACGCTCGCAGCACCAAGACAATGGCATTATCATGGCGTATTTATTATTATGTCGAAATTTTTGTTTAATGTTTGTTGGTTAATTACTAATATTTTTCATCATTTTGTAAAAATTAGCCCTTCGCTCCCATTTGCTCACTTTCGTCTTAATTGTGACTATAATAAATAAATGTGCTTAGAAATGTTCAGTTCACATTCGGCATCCAAGTGTGTTAGTTTCCATAGACGGATCGGACGAACGTCAAGTAACTCCATGGCGAGTCATAAAAGGAATACACGTTTTATGTTTATGATCCATCGCCGTGTCGTTATTTATGTAGCTTTGGTGCCTTTTTATTATGCTTCTATATAGCACAGTCCCTCGAACTTTTGAAAACAGGTCAAAGAAATACATCCAAATGATTCACCTACCTTAAATGGAAAAATAAATAAACGTTGTCTCAGAGATATTAAAAAAAGGTTATAAAACTCACTTGAAGTACAATCTAGCTCCCGTAAATAAAATTGTTACTGCGCGACGCGAGGTACTTACACGTGTTCCCGTCTATTACTGATTTCTTCTTAGATAGGTACCTTTGCAATGGGGTCGTTGTATTGAACGTCAGCAACTTTTATAGCTTCGAGGCACAGTCGTTAAACATACTGCGTAGTTCACGCTGGATCATACCTCCATAAACCACCAGAAAGGTTAATGTAACGAGCTCTCTTACAGTCTAAAGTGTAAGATGGAGAACATATTCAATATGTGACCATGAAATTGTGCATTACCTACCGAGTGTAAGATAATCCAAGACCAAAGTAATATACTAAAAGTTCATCTCACAATGCAAATGACCTAAAACATGCGAAAAATGATGTTTATACTTTGTTCTTAAGGTAATGGAATGGCCGTTGCGCAACATTAAACCTTGGTTTTTATTTTCCACGTCGACGTTTAAGGTAAAAGAGTCACATCGTAAATACGCCCTTTATGTTATTCAACGACTTCATTAAGTCCTTTCATATACTACTACAGCCTATCTGCGTCCCACTGCTGGGCACAGGCCTCCTCTCATCACTGGGCTATAGTCCCCACGCGGGCCCAGTGCGGATTGGGGACTTCAGACACATCTTTGAATTACTTCGCAGATGCGTGTAGGTTTCCTCACGATGTTTTCCTTCACCGAAAAGCTCAGTGGTAAATTCAAATTGAATTCATATGATAGGTTTCATTTCATGATATAGGTTTGATTTAAGTAGTGATAGCGTTTTTTTTTATTATTAATACAAGCGTATTCAGCTTTGTTTCAATGTTGCCACGTAACGCGGCTTGCCCAATCAACTCGGCAAATGGCAGACGTGACCAGTATATCAAAACGCAGATCGATATTTATGAATTCCGATGAGAAATATCGTATGTGACTGATTTTTATTCTGATGGAACTTAGGTTGTACGGTGCTGGTCGTTGAGATAGGGCGACGAGGGCGCGCCGACCCTACCGTTAATGTATTCTGGCAATTTCGCTAACGCCAGCGCCGGCCGCCTCCCGGGAACTCAAGCCCTGGCTAAACCCTAGATTAAATTTGTACCCTTCTGTTTATTATTACTTTTTTGTTAGAACCGACGACGTCCCAAGTTTTACTCACTTCGCCCCAATCGTCCGATAGAGGACTATCGTATTTTTATACCAAATTTGTTGTCACATCCTCTTTGCTGAATATTCGAATAACTTTTTAACGACAAAAGGTAAATGTTTACGAATAAGAAAAACTTTTCGATTCAGTTACTGAGTTCAAACGAAGTCATAACAACCCCTAACGCGATCATGTAAGGCATTTTCTGAATTAACCATATTTTATTATTGATTTAGATAAAAGCACAAAATGTAGTAGAATCAGTGGTAAATAAAGGTAAACATCAGACAACAAAGAACACTAACATTCCACTCTCTCCCTGTGCCTACAATAAACTCGAAACAAAAAGATGGCGTGACATTTAGGAATGTGAATCATTACAGATGATGAGCTTCCGTATGTCTTGTCGCCCTGTGTCTGTACCGGTGTAATTCATAACTACACTTTTGACGAGACAAATAACATGACTATTTAAAGTGGAACTCTGTCCGTGTTCGATTGACCCCTGTTCCCGGGGCTAGGAGGGACCCTCGGTTCCCTCGCAGACGCTTCGGCGACTAATAGCTCTAATATGCGACAACCCCCGCGTCGGGTGCTATGTCTATAATATTATATGCAACGCGTTTAGCAGCAGCAGACTATGCCTAAAATAAAAAGAAACACATTAGCTTGATAGAAACTATTTCTGAACCACGCAAACCTTTGATTAAATACGAGATTATCCGTCAAAATAAATGTTCTGCGCGTGCAAAGAAAATGGGACTGAACTAGAAACGCGCCCGTCAAGACATGCGGAAATATGTAACGAAGCGAGCATAAATACAAGCACCATCCCAGCTCCAAGACATAAATCGCGTTTGAATATTCAGTCATAATTTTAGATGGGAAGCCGTAAGCAGGATTTAGACGGTGGCTCGGCGAGGCACTTGGCACGGGGGGCCGAGAGGCTTCTTGGCTCGCCGCTGCCTCCAGAGATCAGCGCTGGCGCGGCGGCTCGCGTCTCGATGACGTCTTGGAAGGGTGCCCGCTGCCTACGCTTTAGATGCTTTAGATAAACGTCACCATATTGCGGCTCCGCCTCCTTCGGAAGCACGTTTTTAAGAATCGCCGTAATCCCAACCATTCCCAGATATTTGGGCAATTATTTTGGACGAATAAAATATTATTATCCAATACAGTAGACAAACCTAATTCAGGCTCCATGTTATATTATAATAAAGTTGCCAAGACAAGACAAGATTTCTTATTTTGGTCATTAAATGTAACAGCGTGTATTGTTGCCTTTTTTGACGTAATTAAATGTTATGTGCGCTGTTTGTTCCGGGTAATGTCGTGGACGTTTTCTCGACCGATTTCTGTTGGTAACGTTAAACGATGTTCATGCACTTAAAAAGAGAAAGATTTAAACCACGTGAACTAATTTCCAAAGCACGGAACGAGAGCATTTTATTACTGAGCAATTCTCGGGACATTTCAAGGTCGTAAAACAATCTCCAGAGAGTTTTCCCATAATCCGGGCCTCGGTAGTTTTTGAGTCGTAATTTATTGACCTACTAAAATTTCAAGAGTTCCAAGTAATCACTACATCTGAGGAATAGAGCGGCACGAAATAATGCTCAAAAATATCCCACAGTAAATGCTCTCTAACGGCTCGTGTACAAGTTTAAACCTCCATATTCCATTTACATGCACAGATAGAAATTATATTTTAATCCAAGTTGCAAAACTGTCTCACACAGTACTTTTTGATGAGAAAAATATAATGCTTCATCGAATAAATAAGTCTTCGCTTAAAAGTATCACATTTTTTCAAGAAAAAAATTAAAATATTTATTTTCATCTTCTAATAGTCTTATAACAAATAAGGCATAGTTGACATAAAAAATAACTTACTTTTAACAAAACTCAACTGCGTCTTAGTATTAACATTAGATTTCTTGAAAATCGTATTTGGTTCAAGTGATGTTCTTCAAAACAAACGTGTCCTCGAATTTAATAGAAGAAATTACCTAATTTTCCTTTAATAATGTTACATTTTGAAGCGAAGATAGCTCATTTTTGACTTGATATTCAAAAGCTAAAATCAAGATCTGAGACGTTTATTTTAAAATACTCCACAACTTATAAACAAAAGATGGTACATTCTTGCGGTCATGTTAGTGATATCTTATTTTAAGTTTTGACTCTTCAGCCAAGAACCAAAATTACTTGCTCTACGGGTTGTCATCAAGATAATGTACATTCTTGCGGTAATTCTACGCTTTCTTTATTTAAATGACTTCGCTCTTCGGCTAAGAAACACAATATTAAATAAAATTGGTAAGTATATCTACTTAGATTACGGTGTTGCAATTTTAAAGAATACTCCCATGAAATAGTTTTTTTTAAGTTTGGGATTAATTCATTTTGAGTAAATACAATTAAGTAACTATGCTAAATTTCAGCACAATACCTACATTAAGGGCTGAATTACATTTATCAGCACCGATTCGCATTTTCTGTATGGAAAACTGTCATTTTGTGGTGCATGGGCTACACCTGGCCGGTTCTCCAGAAGGGCTGTTTTTGATGTGCCTCGTGATAACTTAAAAACCGGTCAAGTGCGTGTCGGGCCACGCGCAAAGTATAGAGTTCCGAAGTTGACGATGCCCACAGTACCTTTCTAAGACTTATTAGCATCTAGCTAGCCTATGGTATCACGTGCCCGCCCGACGCCCCTGCCGCTCGAGAAATATCATTGGTTTTTTATCATTTCATAAGTTGGTCGACTATGACTCGTAAGTTTGTACAGCCTAGCTGTGATAGTTTTCCTTTCAACTACGTTATATATGCCACAACCGTGATTTTTTTCAGCCATCCAAATACCACCATTTAGCTGGCAGGGGGGGGGGGGACCGGTGCCTCTAACAAAAAATAGCACTTTAAAGCTTAATATTTCACAAACTCATCACTTAAGCAAAAAATAATTTTAACAAACCCACAATATTTTTTCAAGACCTATTCAACGATATGCCGCACCATGGGGTACGCAAGAAAAAAAAAATTACATCCCCACTGTACGAGAACGAGAGGTACCCTATAAAAAAAAATTTTTCAAAATTTTATTGTACCACTTTGTCAGTGTAACTAATACGTATATTCATGCCAAATTACAGCTTTCTAAAACTAAGCATCTCCGAGCAATAGTGCGGACAGACGGACGGACGGACATGGCGAAACTATAAGGGTTCCTTGTGGACTTCGGAACCCTAAAAAGGTGAAGTGTTAAAGATTAAATTAGAAGATGTGTCCCACTACGTTGGATTTTTGCAATGACAGTCGATTTTTTTATGTACCAATAGTAGAAGGGGCCATTACCATATCTCTAATACAGCTGAAACCAGCTGAGGGTTCTTCTTCAGATACTTTAGACCTTCGATTTTTGACATCAAATGAAGTGGCCCACCAAGTTGAATATTTTTTGTAAAGGCGGTATGTCTATCTCTAATAGTTTGGTTGGACTCTTGTTTTCTAATCAGGGTCACCAGGTACTCCAGATTTTCGATTATCCTAGTTTTTATAGTTTTCCTTTTATGTGGCCATTAAACCCTAACTCTGTACCAAATTTCAGCTCTCTGAGTTTATGGGAAGTACTAGTTCTATTTTTATGTTCATGAGTGAGTGTTATAAATGCGAAACTTTGCTTTCGCTTTACTTCGGAACTAAATAACCTACAGACTTGAAATTTTCGATTTTAAGTATTTGATTATAGCTTACTGAATGACGAAAATTTCTGCGTTCTGGTCTTATCCAGAGGTTCTCAAATAGGGGCCTGAAAATGCGGCGAAATGGTTCCAGTAAAGGATGGTACGGCAGTGTTTGCTTCGCGCTCGACTTGGCGGGGGCACTGCCGTGCCCCCAAATGGTAATTAACATTTACTTACATAAAAAGCAATTTAAAAATATTTACGAGAATTTTTCAAGTGAATTTTACAAGCGCATTTGCGGGAGTTCGTTTTACTCATCTGGCAACCCTGGTCTGTTGTTTTGTCATGTTGGTTGGGTTGCGTCGCTTCGTTTTTTCCTTCCGTTCGAGTTGATCAGTTGAGTGTGGCAGGTATCGTTCAATCTCGTGAAGAAACATTTCAATTAGAACTGCTGAAAAACGTTAAAAAGTGCAACGTAGCTCGCGTAGGCGTAGGCGTGCTCAACTATGGAAGAAACTATAAATTTACTGCAGACTTGGAACACGCCACAAGATATCGTCAAAAACTTCATTGGTGAGTTATGGACTTGTCGGTTATTTTTATGTACTTTTACGGCCGGCCGTTATGCTGTTCTTGTAACTAAACCAATATATATACATTTACAAGACTGGCGTACCTGACTGCCTGCCGTAATATAAAGTCCCGATGTAAACTGCCACAGGAATAGATTCGCTAAGCTGTGTAAAGAATCACCGACTCGGCCTAGAGCTTTGGTCTCTTGATCGAAACTCACAACGCTCGCTGCGGTAAGCGTTACGCAGTGAATGTATGAAATACTTCGACGGATGACGGACGACGGACATTATTTTACAGCCACCACATAAGGCTCTTTTCACATGCACACGGTCACGGCACGGTCGCGGTGCCCGTATCATCATGCAGTAATCATCAGTAATGTATGAGCCCCATAGACAGCTTTCACATGGCATGGCACCGTTGCCGTGCCGTGCCGCGCCATGTGAAAGCTCCCATAGGCGCCCATACATGACTACTTTACACGGCCCCGTCGTCGCCGTGCCTTGACCGTGTGCATGTGAAAAGGCACTAAGCAATTTTGGAATATGACTAAGTAGGGTAAACAGTACAGTATATTATTTATCTAGTTTTGAGAACTATCATCTGTACACTCTACTTAGTCATACTGCAAAATATCACAGACTGAGGAATTATTGTCAGGGTTAAACTACTCATTTACTAGCATATAAATTAAAAATATGAACACTTAAGGTGATGTAGGTGATTATAATTTGGTCTACTTTTAACAGTTTAATTTGCTTTTTTTTGTTAGATGCTATGCAAGATAACGATTGGCTATGGCTACAAAATAATACCGATCGAGCCATGGGAAGAGGTGATGAACAAATGGCACAAAACTTGGAAATACAGAGGACAACAACAAGCAGCGGCAGTGTGTACTCGTACTGTGCATGATTTCCTGGAATTTGGCGCATTTTAAAAAATGCCGATGGACATGTGCTGGTAATTAAATGTACTTCTTTAATATTTATTATGTTATTATTACTAATGGGCTTTCGCTTATACAATAAAGTATAACACACACACACACACAAACAAACAAGAAGATGTACAAAACGCGAACTTAATGCTAAAAGCATTCTGTACCAGGCAACTTATGGGTGAAGCAGAGATCTTTTGATATGCTCTGTAAATATTTATGTACCGTTAATTTAAATGGTAATTATGTTTTTCAGATAAATTTGGATTTCGAGATGTTCAAGGAAAAAAGTTGAAACTTATAAAAATTGGCCAACTTTCTTTGAAAAAGTTTTGAAACTGAAGCAGGACGAAATTAAAAACGCGACCGGACTTAACCTATTAGAAACTTTGTTTTCTATAAAAGATGACGGTAATTATTGTTAGTTATTTAACTATGTATTTATGTTATGATTGTTATGAATATTCTTTTAATTTTTTCATGACTCTTAGCTATATTCTACACATATAATCCATATTGTAAATGCGAAAGTTACTCTGTCTATCTGTCTGTTACGCTTTCACGACTAAACCGCTGAACCGATATTGATGAATTTTGGTGCCCACCCATACCATATACATTTTGTCCAGAGGTCACTCCCGGGATCTCTTCCATTCCATTTGTTAAAAAATAGATTTAGGAAAAATGTTTTGTAGTATACAGGGTCAAGCAAAACGTGATGATATTTTACCCACAGAATCGGCTATCGATTCGAAGTACATTGTATCGGTTTTTTTTTGAGTTGGAAAAAAAGCATATTTTGTATGGGATTGGTGGTGTGAGCGACGCCTGAATCCCATACAAAATCATTTTTTTTCCAACTAAAAAAAAAACCTATAAAATATGCTTAGAATCGATAGCCGATTCTGTGGGTAAAATATCGTCCCTGAGGAATTTGATCAAAGCCCTGTCGTATTTTTGGGCCTCCTGTACCTTTAACGAAAGTCACACACCGTTTTAAGATGGCTTATCCCAAAATTGGCAACGTCGCACATAGCTGTCAAATATTTTGCTGTTTTCATTAATTTTTGAATATTACTGAATAAAAACATGAATTACGGCTCTATGGTTGAATAAAAGATTAAGTATGGATTACAACAGTTATCATAGGAACATGAAATTTTTAGTATTATGGACGTAATATCTTTTGAAAACTTTCCATCGCATTTTCCATGCATTTTAATGTAATCTTAACACTTGAATGCCTAACCAACAAATGTAAAACAAACCGCTTCATTCAACCATAGAACGCTAACTTCTTTTTTAATTCAGTAACATTGAGAAATTAATCAAAACAGCGAAACATTTGACAGTTATAAGCGATGTTGCCAGTTTTGGGATAAACACTCTTTAACGAAAATTTACAGATTCTAATAATAATAATAATTGGGTATAGATGAATATAATACATCTAATGTCATGTCGTTTTCACATAGGAAGGGTAGGGAAAGGTATGCAGTCTACTGTACATTGATCTCTTATTTATAAGATGCTCTTGTCGGTATGATAAAAAGGCTATTCTGTGTAAATAAATATATGTGACAGTCCACGGAAAAAGGGACCTTATGGCGGCAGATGATTACGCCGGTTTTATTTTTGTAACTATACGAATACTATGGTAACAGATCCCTTATGATAAATAAGATAGATAATCTCAGATAAGGTCCCTTTTCCCGTGGACTGCCACATATCTTAATGTAAACAATGGTGAATTCTATGATTATGAATGCTATTACTAATTTAATAATGATTGAAATGATTCTTATTGCCTTGTAATTTAGAAGATATTATTAAGCCCTGTGTACCCGTAGGTACGCTAGCTTGCGTCGCAATTTTCTGTTCCTTTTCATTTTCTGGCTGTGTAATGTAAATAGTAGGTACCTCTGTAATTTGGAAGATATAAGGCCTGTTATAGGGGTACGCTAGCTTGCTTCCCATTTTTCTGTTCCTTTTATTTTTTTGGTTCTGTGGATTTCTAAAATTGTGAATAAAAATGAATGAAAAATGTTCGCTAATGAAAGGTATGTTATGTTGCCTTAAAGATTTCGATTTTTTTGGAGTTCTGTATGGGGAACAAATACGTTTCTAACCACTTGAAGATGGTTTTGAAGGTAAAAAGTATAGAATTGATATTATAGAAAGTATAGAAATATAAATGACCTAATGATAGTTATTGTTGTTTAATTATTTTTGTTTTAAAATGACTTATGTAGAATTAAAGTTCAGAAGTTTATAATCAATAAATAAATAAAAATACCTATAGCAACATATATTTAAAATTTTCAAATTATATTTCGCTTTAAAAACACTGTGACATTTACAAACATTTTCATATGTACCTTGTCAATAATGTTTTTTTTAATAATTTCTGGATATATTACGCAACTTGAAAATAACTGAACTGGGAATAGTTTACCACTAAACGCTGACTCAGAGATTAGTAATGTCAAAAAATGACAGTTTTCTATAGCATTTTGACATTACTAATCTTAGAGTAGTAAGTGTTACCCCCGTGTAAAAAGTTTGGTCGAATCCGGCCTAAGTAATTTCGATTTTTTTGTAGAGATCGTGTATGTGGAAAACTTGTAACTGAAAATCGTTTTTGATTAATTTTTAGGTTTAAGCAAAACACTGAACTGGGAATATTTTATAATATACCATTTTCGTAATTACTTATTTATTTTTATTATTTTCAATGTCCATTAAATATTTTTATGGATATTGAATATTTTTCAAACGTTACTTTCTCGTATCTTGAAGTAATAGGCATATTTAGGCCCACTTGCAGGAAATTTTAATCTCGATTCAAACTCTATTTAATCTAACAGTTCTTTACAATTTAACAGCTCATTTGACTTTAAATCGAGTTTGAATCGAGATTGGGCCTTAGTGTTATTGAAAGCGCAATTCAAGTCATGTAAATTAAGTTAACGTTTAAATAGAGAGACAATAATTATGTTGATACATTTTTAGGCTCACCAGATGTCGCTTCAAGATAGTGCGTTGCTGTTAAATGTTGGTAGTGGGGGAGGGTTTTCATTTTGCAATTACAATGTATTACTTACTTCTGTCACAACCACAACTTACCATTATTTATGACATTATGACTTGTGATGAAGGTTTTTATTTAAATCAGAAATAATGAGTTGTAATTGCAACATGAAACCCTCCCCACTATACCAACGATATGCATTGCAGCAACGCACTTTCTTGAAGCGACATTTGGTGAAGTGATGAGCCTAAAAATTTATCAACGTAATTATTGTTTCTTTATTTAAACATTAACTTAATTTAACTGGAATACGTTACAAAATTCAAGAAAGACTAAAATATCTTGCTTCAAGATACAAGGAAGTAACGGTTGAAAAATATTCAATTTCCACACAAATATCATCAACCTCAAACAAAGAGATTTAATTACTCAAATAGAAAAGAGAAAAATATTGATTTGAAAAAAAAGTGGTTTCAATTCAAGAATAACAACTATTTACATTAAGAAATATAATTCTTAGTGGAATCAGGCGAATCTGAAACCAAGAAACGAAGTTACTTGTAATTGGTTACAGTAAAATTTACATTGAGATACATTGTTTCACTTCAAGAAATTTAACTATTTACATAAAGAAATATAATTCTCAGAGGAATCAGGAGAATCTGAAACCAAGAAATAAAGTTACTTGGTATTAATTACATTAAAATTTAGATCAAGACACATTGTTTCACTTCAAGAAACTGAACAACTTAGTTTTAAGTAACCAAATGTCTTTATTTAAAACTGTTGAAACTATTAATTTGAGCATTTTTGGCAATTGCAACTAAGTAACAATCTCTTTCATAAGAAAAATGTGTAATTTTCCCTCTAATTAACGATGTAATATAAAGCAAGACAGTTACGCTCTTGGAATAAAAGTTATACTTTTTAAAAAGAGAATCTTGGCCTAATTGTACAAAGTAACTAATAACTTGGATAAAATAATATACTTTGAAATATTTTAAGTTTTATTTCAAGCATTTTATTTTTTCCTGATATAGGAAACCGGATATATCTTGAACGAAATAGATTTCTTTGGCTGAAGAAACTTTTTCTTTCTGTGTGGGATGTCTCCGGAGTTGTGACGCGGTGAGCTCATTGTTTTTTACCTTCCTTCTCTTTCTGTTGATTAAGTTAGCATCCTGCAGATAAATGCGGCTGTAGACAGACGCTGACGGAAATTTGTTCTCTTGCCCGACCGGCGCCGTTCGCGTTAATAGGTTACCATAGATGTGGCTCTAACCAGTGGAAAAACGATGCCGCTTATCAGTTGTTGTCTCTTTACTTTACTTACTCTTGTACTGGTTTCCTACATAGAAATGAATTTTTGAAATGAACTTTATTTGTTGAAAGTTTGACCATTCACTGACCATTGAAATATTTCATGAAAAATATAAAGTAGATAATGAAAATTTCATTATCCGTTTCTTCACTTCTGTAGGTAGGTACTTGTCTTAAATCTCAGAGACGCCAACATGTTAGTATAATAAATTCAGTAATTATACTCCACCGTCAAGTGGGAATCTTAAAGATTCCTACATTTTACCGGTTATGTCTTCGAATTCCGCCCTGAGTGAAGAAGCTACACATTAACCCGAACGTATGGTGCTTTGGTTTAATTTATTTCAAGATCTATTTCTTGTTCGTAACGTGTCGCTATACCTCTCTGCAAATACTGTCTCTCGCTCTCTTTCAATTTTCTTGGGAGGAAGACAATGCCACGATGAATTTATTGCCATCGTTGTAACAACGATGCAACTGCCTTAATACTGTAGGATTAAGGTAGTGCAGCGGGAAATAAGGCAACGAGGGTGCGTTTCCACTCGGCCGACCGTAAACCGCCATTCATCTACGTCCGACCTTACGTTTCCTTTCCGTGTTTGCCTCAAACCTGACGTACTTTAATATTCATAAAATTAGGGCGCCGCCAAATGAAATTACTTTTCCTTCACCACTTCCCTTGTTACGATAAAACATTGGGCGGCATTCTTTGTGCTCAGAGATGTATGCGTGTATAAAATCTTGACAACTAAATATGGCTAGATTGGATTATGCGGATGTTTCATAAATAACAGTTTTCTTAAGGATTACAGATAAGCAACACAGAGATAATATAACTTAACAGCCACCAGTAATCGGGCGAAATATCGGCACCAAGCGTAGGTATACGATACTCGGTCGACGATGAACGAAATGTTATAAAATATTTTCGGTCAATTTTCCCACATTCTTGGTTAGTTTTTGTTACTCTACTTCGGGAATAATACAACCACTACTATTCCAGTCCACTGTAATCCGGAGCGTAAGCTTTCTTGTTTTATTTTTGGCTGCATCAATAAAAACCGGGCTCCAGGTTCTGTCTCCTACGAGGAAGAGCATTTAAAAAATTCTAATTACCATTTAAGACTAAAAAAGC
Organism: Aethes cnicana; assembly: GCA_963971205.1. Taxonomy (NCBI): domain Eukaryota; kingdom Metazoa; phylum Arthropoda; class Insecta; order Lepidoptera; family Tortricidae; genus Aethes; species Aethes cnicana. The sequence goes on along the minus strand of OZ020278.1, from coordinate 11,473,135 downwards.
CCTTTCTTCGTTTTTGTTTAATCGATAAAAAATAGGTGATATTCTTCATTGGAATTCAAGCTGCGATTCAATAATAAGCTTTGTCTTTGTCATGTAGCTTATATTTGTATGTATTTCATTTTGTTCTTATTACTCTACGTGCTCAAACGCGGAACAAGATTTGCACTTGCAGTATCCTATTCAGTATCGGGTCATCACCTATCAATAGCACATGTAATTACTGCGTTACTCCCGGCTGGACGTTGATGGATCGTGCGGGAAGAGGACCATCCCGCTGCGACGGCCGTATACGGGGGTTTACTAAAGATACCAATATTCAACTACGTTACTTATATTGATTTATAATTATAAATAAACAACAACATATGGTAAGCAATTTACGGAATTCATCCTTGCAAACAAACCACTTTTTGTAACCCGACACTTATTTATTTATGAGTTTATGACCGCCGCATTGCAAACGTGCTGCGTTTCATTTCATGCTACGCGTAAGCACATAAAATCACCTATTAAGGTGATAACTCACGGTTTTATGTAGCCTCTACGATAATAGATGGCGCGGGTGGTAGATATTGTAATTTTCAGGATTTACGCCAAATTCCAAGCCCAAAGGTACACTTTGATGGACTATGCGATTGAAGGGATATATTATACATCTCAATTTCACATAATTATCCGTACATCACCTTTCATTTAGGAAAAAAGACGACTAGTCTGCCAAGAATGAACTCACGCACACATACAGAGGTAGTGAAACGTAGTGGAAACCAAGGCTTAATTTCGCCGAAAATTATAGAGCTTCTGTGGCGCTGTGGTTTTTGTGATTTCTTTTTATGAAGTATAAATCGTGGAAGTCGTGGGTTCGATCCTCACTTTTTCAACTTTTTGTATATTTTTTTTTCGTTTTTCTATAATAAATATTAACTAGTGAAACTTTTGATGTATTTTTACTTGACATTATAAAAATATATTTAATCTAGATATGATTATTTATTTCTACTACTATTTTTAATCAAAGGATAAAAATCCGTGTGGATTTCGTTACATTATCCTCCTCCTCCGACACATACTTCTTGTGGCGGTATTCCATGTGCAGCGATCTTCGCCCTGGTGCATCGCCGCATTTACCGGCGGCACCTGTTCGGCCTCCTCTCTCTGGGTCTTTTCCCTTCAGCATTAGTCTCTCCAACTTGTCGGATTTCCACGAGTTATGTGACTGAAGGTAAGCCGTGGAGGCCTAATGGTTCGACCCACCGCCTGTCATGCAGAGGGTCGGGGGTTCGATTTCGGCTCGCACCTGTAAGTTTACTTATGCGCGAAATTCAATTTGAATTTACCACTGAGCTATTCGGTCAAGGAAAACATCGTGAGAAAACCTGCACACATCTGCGAAGTAATTCAAAGATGTGTGTGAAGTCCCCAATCCGCACTGGGCCCGCGTGGGGACTACAGCCCAAACCCTCTCGTAATGAGAGGCCTGTGCCCAGCAGTGGGCCGTAAATAGGCTGTGTAGTAGTAGTAGTAAATGTGACCGAAGTATTTGACGATTCGGCTTATACGAACCATGGACGGATATTGTTGGTCGAGTTTGAGTTCTTTGAGCACTGAGATGTTGGTGCGATGAGCTGTCCAAGGTATAGTATATAATATTATCAACTAAATAGTTGTTACTTTACAAATTCCTAATATTTTATTATTTTATCAAAATATCTAAACACCTACACGACTGACAGAGTACCTACCTACCTATGATGAGAATGAACATTTGTACTCATGTCATGGATCTTTATTTGCATATGTATTTCACATTTCTCTTTATAAGTATTTATATCGTTGTCTAGTACCCGTATCACAGGTAATCCTAGTTTGAGAGTAGATCAATATTGTGTTGAATTCCAAATATTATTCATTTTATCTTCATCTTTTTATCTTATCTCAGTAAGTAAATATTCTCTTTCTTGGTTTACATTTTATTGCCACACAGCCACACGAAAATAAAATTGCTACACATTTCTGACAAGTTTATTAAAATAGGTATAACAAAATATATCACAATTTTACACATGATAAGGTTGGTTCTGATTAGCAGTGATTGGTTTCACAATGTCTCTTCGTTGTTGCTCACAGGCCGCAGGTGAATGAGAGAAAGCTTACTTTGTCCCTCCTAGGAAGACAGATCCAAGGCATTCCAGAAGATGTTTGATCTGAAATAGAGACAAAAGATTACTCGATCACACTCTACGGATAATAATAATAAATCTGGCTATTCAGTTTTTTTTAGAGTATCTCTCTGAGATAATATGACAGCGGGTTGTATTGCCGCATTCAATCCTAATGATTAAAAAAATAGTATAATTTATTTATTTATTTTATTTTAAGAAACTGACTGACTGACTGACTGATCGATCAACGCAGAGCCGAAACTACTGGTTGTAGAGAGCTGAAATTTGGAGTGCAGGTTCTTTAGGGAACGTAGGGGAGCACTAAGAGAGGATTTCCGGGATTAAAAGTGACCTATAATCTTCCCCGGGGCTCAACCATTTCCAAACCAAATTTCATCAATATCGGTTCAGCGGCTGAAACATGAAGTGGTAACAGACAGACGGAGTTACTTTCGCATTTATAATATCAGAAGGTATTTGGCATGAAGGGCAGGGACATGGCTAGTACCGAGTCGAACGGACGCACTTCACTACCGAAACACAACCGAGACTAGATAGAGATGTTCTACTATCTAAAGTCCCGCGCCTTCACATTTCAAAACTGCATTTTTTTATTATTATTTTAAAAGTACCACCAACACTCTCAACGCACAGTTGATGGCTGTCTCAGCACGCACACATGTGTTGAGAGTGTTGGTGGTGCTTTTTAAATAAATTGCGGCGTTTTGAAATGTGAAGGCGCGGGACTTTAGATACTAGAAGATCTCTACTATAAAAGCTTTGATCACTTTTATTTTTTCACTGATAACACGTTGTGCGTTCGCAAAGTAATTATGGGAATTGGTCTCGCCTGGGTTGACGCGGGCGTCTGGGCAGTCGGCGCGGGCGAAGACTGCGGCGCCGCAGCCGCCGCGGGCGCGCAGAGCGCCTTGCTACCGCACGGCGCGCTTGAAGGCTCGGTTTCCTCTCCTTCTCGTCGACAGAATCCTCCACACTTCTCGCACGAAAGGGCAGCTCCTTGAAGTTTGTCAAGTCCTCCCTCCGTACTCTTTTCCTTATCTTATTAGATTAGAAAGGAGGGCGTAAGTCATGTCCAATTGCGCTCTTTCTGAGATATCATTCTCCGGGAGTCTCACTATAAACATGTCAGTGTTTTGACTGTCTTGCGGCGTCGAAAATATAATATACCTATACGATGTGACGGGCGGCGACCTCCGTAAGCACTAATAAGGTTTCTACCGACTCCTGTGGCTTTGCAGCCGGAAAGAGTGCCCTGGCCCTCGGCCATGCATGTTACCGGCGTCGAAATATTTCTTTCAGTGCTTCAGTCTGCGACCGTTGAAGCGATTCTATTAGCGCGAACACTCGCTGGAATACAACAACAAAGTTGTCACGCACGGTGGAGTCTTGGCGGATGTAAAATGAGAACACGGTGTGCGGCGAAGCCCTAATCACAAGTGATCGTGAATTCTTCTCAAAAATGTAGCGTGTGCGTTGTGATGGCTCAAAGTTGGCGACTGACTGGCGGCTGGAGTGGCTGGCGCGCGCGGCGCGGGGGCATAGGGTCGGCCGGTAGGAGAGAGCGGGACAGGGCTATTGAGACGCGCGTCTATTCCGCGAATCGGAATGGCAACCGCGCAATGATTTTTATACTTACGAAGTATTATATATGTCTATGCAACCGCGTAATAGTCCGTTTTCTATTGGGAAACAGGTCGAAATTTTGAGTACAGCAATGCCATTTGGTAGGAATGTTATACACGTTGACCTAAGTCCAAAACGCCCGGTAGCCACTTTGAACTCCGCGGCTGGTGGGGGGAGGGGGGGTTAAAGTACAGAGCTCCCGGCGCTCAGAAAAAAAATCCTGGCGGATTAGTTTGGGTTGTTTAGTCAAGTTTGGTGTCGTTTTCAGATAACTAGATGATGCCCGATTCATTCCTCATACCAATTTTTTAGGGTTCCGTAGCAAAATATGACGCAATACTTAAAATAATAAACTTTTAGTAGTAGCGAAATGCAAACAAACCCTCATATTTTCATATTTTTGTATGAAATTTGGTTTGTAAAAAATACAGTCTGAAAGCCCATTTAATGCAGAATCTAAAAACATTAACAGTAAGTATATCTTTTATAATTTTCAATGTAAAATAAAATATTGAATGTACTGCGACGGTCGTCAGCGCAGCGTAGGGGAGGGTAACAAGACCTGAAAAACTGTCAATTTCAACGCAAAAAGCTTTCATAATATCAAGAAATTAAAGTGCTTACAATAATATCATACATGTAATAGATATTCTCTTAATTATTATTAATTAAAACAAATGTATTTTTCTCTCTTTACCTGATTTTCTTCTTTTTAATATTATACTAGCGGCGCCCTGCGGTATTACCCGCTATTAAGAAGTAGCCTATGTATTAATCCAGGGCTTCAGTTGCCTCCATACCGAATTTCACCTCGCTTCACGTCACTCCTGCGCACGCGGGATTTTTAAACCTGTGGCTAACTAGTCAAGTGGCATTCAATGTTGCTATTTATATGATAAAAAAATGAATTGGTGGGTTTTCTGGCCCCGTTTTGGCGGTCACAAACCTGACATGTCAGGTGGCAACAGTTTTCGGTACCACTATATAAATTTAGTTTTTAATATGAAATATTATTAATTTTATTACGATATTCATTCCTGTGACGAGCAAACTAATGTAGATTATGGACGCCATCAATTGACTTCATGTTTCCCAATACTTTTTTAATTATTCAACTTTAAAAAAGTCGACATTGGGGTGGGACACGTCAAAAAGTGCTACCCGAGCGGCTTTAAAAAATCATAATAATTACATTTAGCATAATTCACTTGAATTTAGGGATGAAATCTATAATTTAAGGAATATAGTTTATATAGATGCCATTCGAATATTCACAAACAAATATATTTGGCAGTAATAAAATATTGAAGTAGTGGGACACTGTCAAAACCAGGGGGTACAAGTTTGAGTGAAAATGCCCATATAGTAACAAAACTGACAGGAATTGACTACCATGTCAGCTAAGTTCCTTGTTTATTTAAAAACTAAGGATATTTCAGGGGGACCGTGTTAAATTTCATAAATTTTAAGGTATACTCTTTATTCTGGCTACAAAAATTAAGAAATTAACTACTTTAAAAATAAAACCTGAATTTTCATCGTGGTACACTTTTGAGTGAAAATGCTCACCTAGTCAGGGAGAGTCGTAATTTCTTATAAGAATCGCGATGCAAGTAAGTACCTGAATCAGGTGTATCATCGTTGTTGAAATTCATATTGTTTATTGATTTATCAATATAGTCCGTTTTCTATTGGGAAACAGGTCGAAATTTTGAGTACAGCAATGCCATTTGGTAGGAATGCTGTACAAGTTGACTTAAGTCCAAAACACCCGGTAGCCACTTTGAACTCCGCGACTGGAGGGGAGGAGGGGGGGTTAAAGTACAGAGCTCCCGGCGCTCGGAAAAAAAATCCTGGCGGATTAGTTTGGACTTTTGAGTCAAGTTTGGTGTCGTTTTCAGGTAACTAGATGATGCCCAATTCATTCCTTATACCAGTTTTTTAGGCTTCCGTAGCAAAATATGACGCAATATATAAAATAATAAACTTTTAGTAGTAGTGAAATGCAAACAAACCCTCATATTTTCATATTTTTGTATGAAATTTGGCTTATACAAAAATACTGTCTGAAAGCCCATTTAATGCAGAATCTAAGAACATAAACAGTAAGTATAAATTTTACAATTTTCAATGTAAAATAAAACATTGAATGTACTGCGACGGTCATCAGCGCAGCGTAGTGGACGGTAACAAGACCCGAAAAACTGACAAAGTCAACGCAAAAAGCTTTCATAATATCAATAAATTAAAGTGCTTACAATAATATCACACTTGTAATTAATATTCTCTTAATTATTATGAATTAAAACAAATGTGTTTTTCTCTCTTTACCTGATTTTCTTCTTTTTAATATTATACTAGCGGCGCCCTGCGGTATTACCCGCTGTTAAGAAGTAGCCTATGTATTACTCAAGGGTTTCAGCTGCCTCCATATCGAATTTTATCAAAATTGGTCCAGCCTCTTGAGCGTGAAGAAGTAAAAAAAAAACACACGAACTTTCGCCTTTATTAAATTATCAATTTCTTGACCAGATTTATAATAACAAAATAGCTTCTGCCCGCGACTTCGCGAATTTGGTTATCGCTTTCCCGCGGGAACTACGCGTTTTTCCGGGATGAAAAGTAGCCTATGTCCTTTGGGGACCCGAACTATCTCCATGCCAAATTAATATGGATATGGATTTTATATTACAAAAAAAGTGCCTAAAGAAGACGCGATGCAAAATATTTCTTGCCGATATGAATGGGTTTGGCAGAAAGAAGAAGAAACTTGGGTGCCACTGTGGACCCAAAGCCCTCCGGCTGCTCAAGAATGCCTAGAATTAAAAAGATGTCGGTGCGTGAAATCTTGAAGTTCCAGGTGCAATGTTTCAAACGCCAGCTCAAATGTACTGAGTTATGTAATTGTGGAGGTGGTTGTAAGTAAAACTAATTCACAAAACGTTCTATTATTATTTTTCTTTACTTTTAATAATGTTGCCTGACTACGAAGTCAGGCAACATTATCTGAATTCGTTTATAAATTGAAGATGATTAAAAATGACACTAAAGTAATAAAGGCGAAAGTTCGTGTGTTTTTTAAAAAAAACACATTTGTTTTAATTCATAATAATTAAGAGAATATTTATAACAAGTGTGATATTATTGTAAGCACTTTAATTTATTGATATTATAAAAGCTTTTTGCGTTGACATTGACAGTTTTTCGGGTCTTGTTACCGCCCACTACGCTGCGCTGACGACCGTCGCAGTACATTCAATATTTTATTTTTCATTGAAAATTGTAAAGTATATACTTACTGTTTATGTTTTTAGATTCTGCATTAAATGGGCTTTCAGGCAGTATTTTTTTATAAACCAAATTTCATACAAAAATATGAAAATATGAGGGTTTGTTTGCATTATGCTACTAATAAAAGTTTATTATTTTAAGTATTGCGTCATATTTTGCTAGGGAACCCTAAAAACTGGTATGAGGAATGAATCGGGCATCATCTAGTTACCTGAAAACGACACCAAACTTGACTCAAAAGTCCAAACGAATCCGACAGGAATTTTTTTCCGAACGCCGGGAGCTCTGTACTTTAACCCCCCCTCCCCCCCACCAGTCGAGGAGTTCAAAGTGGCTACCGGGCGTTTTGGACTAAGGTCAATGTGTATAACATTCCTACCAAATGGCATTGCTGTACTCAAATTTTCGACCTCTCCATACAAGCATTCCCAATAGAAAACGGACTAATAGTAATACCCTAATACCCTATAGGTACGCGCAAAGTATAGAGTTCCGTTTACCTACCACCTACATAAAAAATATTCATCCTCTCAATTCTAGTAAAATAGGTATGTACTAATTAGGTATATCCAGGAAAATAACAAACACCTCTAAAATATTCCGAATTCATATTCCACTTGTATCATTGTTTGTACCTACTACCAATCTCCAAGAACGAGAATACGAATGTCGATCACCCGCTCTGCTAGGTAAGTACCTACCTATACTTACCTACCGTTCGGCCGACTCGACGGCTGTACGCGACGCGGGCTATCGGACGTCTCGACGGCGGCGGCAGTAGGTACAGCGCAGGTACAGCTACTGCGAAAGCAAGTCACAGGCGACCGAGCGTCTTTTTGTCACAATTTTATTACAGCCAAAAGAGACTGTGGTATCCATCCATACTATATTATAAACATTTATAAATAATGACCCTATAGGTTGGCCGGGTGAATGAACTTCGTATCACCCGAAGGCGATTCCCATACAAAGTTATATTTCTTTTTTTTAGCTGTTCCTGTAGACGTTTCCCGGTAAAAAGTACAAATAGTACATTATTGCAGACGCCGCTAAGGAGCGCATTGCCGGACGCCTTCTTAGTAGGTACGAGTCCGGCAATGCTGTTGCGGCCGAGGTCTATAGGTACAATGCTTTTCTCAAACTGTGAGGAAATACTACTCGTCGTCGTCACCATCATCATCACATCACCATCTCCATCATCATCACATCACTATCTCCATCATCATCACATCACCATCTCCATCATCATCACATCACTATCTCCATCATCATCATCACCACCACCATCAATACCATCACCATCATCACGGTATAGCAAAACACAACTTAGAAGGCGCGCGGATTCAGGCCAAAGAACACCAAAGAATATACAACTGAGGCATTGATGAAAATAGCACGTAGCATTTGCGGGCAAATGCGGGACATTACATTACATTACGTAGGTACATATGATTATAACCACAACAAAATGTCAATGTCTCTTTTTGTTTTTTTTTTTATTCCTAATTGAGTTCCGTTTTGCACGCCGGTCGAAACATCAATGTGTAAATCTAAATGTAGTAGGTAAATAATAATAAATCATTAGTTTATTTCGCTTGTACCTACCTACGATTTATATGTATAACTGACATTGTAGCTAGTATCTAAAGTTTAGATACTAGCTACGTACCGTAGATTCTAAACATTATTCAGGACCCAAAACAATTTAATTTTGTAAAATGCCACTTTTCAAATCACAATTTGTATAATCTGGATACCTACTATTATTATTACGCATACGCATATGATCGGTAATTTCATGGTAATTTCACAGCTTATACACGGAAAAAAAGGATATCTTTGATGAAGACAATATCGTGTTGGTTAAGACAAATAATGTCTTCCATATGGGGAAAACTATATATTCTCAAATCAAGTAAAATATTGTTTCAGTAATGTTGTCTTCACGCAAAACAATCGATTTTGTATCAAGAATTATGTTGTTTTGTTTTAAGAATTTACTATTGTCTTATATTAATAAATAAAATGTCTTAAAATCTTTCAAAAATTTGGTAGTCTTGTTTTAATAACACCCGTTTTCTTGGTTTAATTATAAATACCTCTTTACACAACACTTTTTTATTCAGACAAGACATTATTTTCCTCAGGACGAAATTATCATCTCTTGTATGAAGACAATATGATATTGGTCAAGACAAATAATTTCTTCTATATGGGGAAGACAAATAATATCTTGACCAACAGAATTAGTCTTGGTTCAAAAATAACTTGAATCGTGAATCTCTTCGACGAAAACAATATGATATTGGTCAAGACAAATAATGTCTTCTATATGGGGAAAACAAATAATGTCTTGACCAATAGAAATTTGACTTCGTTCAAGAATAATCTGTATGGAGGCAAGGCTTCGGTGATTCAATCTGAGACGACATATTATTGGTTGAAAGATGTTTTTGTTCTGAGGCAAGACTCTTATCAGTTAATCTGAGACAAAAAAATATTTGGCTAAAACTATATTGTTCTTAGGTAAATAAGCGTTTGTCACCATGCAAGACTTGTATCATTCAGTTTGAGACTACGAATTATTCGGTTAAAGCCTTTATTATTCTTAGATAAAGACATGTTTGTCACTAGCCAAGACTTGTATAACTCAGTCTGAGACTACGTATTACTTGGTTAAAGCCTTTATTATTCTTAGATAAAGACATGTTTGTCACTAGCCAAGACTTGTATAACTCAGTCTGAGACCACGTATTACTTGGTTAAAGCCTTTATTATTCTTAGATAAAGACATGTTTATCACTAGCCAAGACTTGTATAACTCAGTCTGAGACTACGTATTACTTGGTTAAAGCCTTTATTATTCTTAGATTAAGATATGTTTGTCACTAGCCAAGACTTGTATCGTTTAGTCCGAGACTACGTTTTACTTGGTTAAAGCCTTTATTATTCTTAGATAAAGACATGTTTGTCACTAGCCAAGACTTGTATAACTCAGTCTGAGACTACGTATTACTTGGTTAAAGCCTTTATTATTCTTAGATAAAGATATGTTTGTCCCTAGCCAAGACTTGTATCGTTTAGTCCGAGACTACGTTTTACTTGGTTAAAGCCTTTATTATTCTTAGATAAAGACATGTTTGTCACTAGCCAAGACTTGTATAACTCAGTCTGAGACTACCTATTACTTGATTAAAGCCTTTATTATTCTTAGACAAAGACATGTTTGTCACTAGCCAAGACTTGTATAACTCAGTCTGAGACTACCTATTACTTGATTAAAGCCTTTATTATTCTTAGATAAAGACATGTTTGTCACTAGCCAAGACTTGTATAACTCAGTCTGAGACTACGTATTACTTGGTTAAAGCCTTCATTATTCTTAGATAAAGATATTTTTGTGTCACTAGCCAAGACTTCTATCACTCAGTTAGAGACAACTTACTAAATGGATGTAAGTAAAAAAAATAGGTACCTTTGTTCATTACTTCATGTAATGTACGTTTTTTTTCTATTTAGTACTAGCGGTACAGGCTAAATTTCAGCAAAATGCTGCAAATGATGTTACTTACAAGCATGAAAATCGGTACAATTGATATTTACTCAATATATAAAGCAATTTGACACGTAGCACCAAAGACAAAAATAAAAATAAAAAAGTTATGACGTCAATTTTATTTTGTATGGGATTTTAGATGTAATATATTTTAGAACCGGCTCAAAAAACCTTTTCATTAGATACCACCCACGATAGGTTTCAGAATTCATTTTCTGACGTGTAAAAGTGCCCCTATGTGGCCAATTTGCTGAATAATGATCGATTTGATTTAAACAAAAACAAACCCATATAAAATAAATAGATCGTCATTACGTTTTCCTTTAAATTTCTTCTCTGGTGCTACGGGTCAAATTGGATCTATATGGACTAAATATCAATTGTACCGATGTTCATGCTTTGAACACCATTTGCTGCATTTTACTGAAATTCGGCCTGTACCGCTAGTACTAAATAGAAAAAAAACGTGGATTGTATGAAGTAAGTAAATAACAAAGGTACCTATTTTTTTTACTTACATCCATTTAGTACGTTGTCTCAAACTGAGCGATAGAAGCCTTGGCTAGTCACAAACATATATCTTTACCTAAGAATAATTAAGGCTTTGACCAAATAATACTTTTCTGAAACCTATCCAAATAATGCTTTCAGCTCAACTGAACATTGAAGTCTATCCTGAAAACAAATATCTTATAACCAATAACATTATTAGCGTACATACTAACACGGACATGAATCAGCATAAAGAGAAAATAAAAAAATTAACCCTCAAAACAAATTTCCAAAGCCTTGATTTACTTTAAACATGTCACTGAGCAAAAATCAGGCTTTAATCAATAATAGTTGTCTCCTCAGTAAAAAATGAATGAAGAAGCTGAGAAAAAATACAATATGGATATATTTATAAAAATTTATTGAATAAAAAAATAAAGATGATATTTTACTTCTGCTGCAAAAAAATATACAAGAAGTTATTTTCCTTTCACAATACCTGTTATTATATCTTAAGTTAAAGGTAACTTTTAAACTTTAGTACTTACTAACTAAACCCACCCACGGATCGGAAATTCGAATACGTACTTACATAATATGTAATGGGTACTTACTTATACTTTAGCGGCGGCAGTTTAGCAGTCAATTAATGTTACTATGAATAAATGAATTACACGTATTATTACTACCCCATAATAAATATACATTCGAATTTCTGATCCCTGTTAATTTGTACTTATGATACGAAACAAATAATCTCCACTAAAATTCTTTTTGTATCTGCCAAATTACTAAACTACCAATCAGTAGGAAATATGGCCTAGCAAATATACAGGATCAAGCAAAACGTTGTGACGATATTTTAACCATACACAGTATCAGCTATCGACACTAAGAATGTTTTTTTGATTTTTATTTTTTTCGAGTTAAGAGGGAAGAGTATCTAGTACGGTAGTACTCGACACTCGTCCATACAAAAATTGCAAAAAGAGAAAACTTTTTTCCACCTCTAAATATTTTCCAATCTTCATGATTTTTTAGTACTTTATGTTATTGACACAATGAAACACTAGGTTTATAGGTTTTCCTTTTTCTAAAAATTGCAAAAACTTTGAATTTATTGCAAATTAAAAAAAAAGGAAACCTTATAAACCTAGTATTTCATGGTGTCAATAACTACTAAAAAATCATGAAGATTGGAAAATATTTAGAAGTGGAATAACGTTTTCTCTTTTAGTATGGTACATACTATTCTTCCCTCTTAATACATTTTTTGTTAAATTGATTGACACCTGAATCTCATACATTTATATTTTTACCAACTCAAATAAAACATGCATGCTTAGAATCGATAACTGATACTGTCGTAAAAATATCGTCATAACGATTTGCTTGACCCTACATAAACACCCCATAGCTAACGTATACCTAAGCTTGGTTAAAGTCAAAATAATACATGAGGGCATATATTTTTTAGGCCGTATATCCTACTACAGTCAACCGCAATGAAATCGGATCACTTTATATAGGATTTTCAACAATTCAATTTCGATTTAATTGCAGCTGAGTGTATACACTATAAAATACCACAGTAAAATCTATTCAAATAGCAAATTAATTCTAAAAAAATTCAAGTAGGTAAATCAAATTTACGAATTGTAAAATTAATAAAATGTACAATCTTACTAGTACCACCATCGGGGCGGAGATCTTTTAACTCTTTAGATCTACATATAAACAATCGTTCATTTTTCTAATTAACGTAGGCGATTTACTATCACAATCTTCTAAACAAATGAGTCTTGATTGAGTCGTAGTTTCCACAACGAACGCCAAATAATGTGAAGAATAATCTACCGTTTCCAGAACTGTACACAGGAATGAGACCATACTGTTGTCAGTTTCCCTTAAAAATACTTGCTCTATCTTATAAAATACGGGAAAGTTAATGTCGTACTTGTACAACAGAACATTTAGATTACTGTATTTAACTCCATTTATTTCGAAATATTCGACGCAGACGTACTCAGCTTCATTCAATTCCATTGGATAATTAAGCACATGAACTACTTTACCATACGAAATACTGTCAGCGAAACCCTTTTGGGCTATTAATCTGTGACTACTTTTTAATTGGTGCCTTGTTGACAGTGTCAAAGGTAAGTTTTTTCTACAAGATATGGACTGGGCTATTGCTTTTAATTCTTTATGCTTTGATTCAAACTTAAACGCGCTGATTAATACAGGCGGGCCAATTTGTTCAATGACTCTTGCATAATGAACAAGAAAATGGTGTTTAGGTTTCAAAGAACTTTTGAATATTTTTTGCAAATTTTCTAGATAATTTTCTATCAAATTCCTTAGATAAGCGATAAGTTCCGCAGTAAAGACTTGAGATGTTAGTATATCAGTTATTTCTAACAGGCACAAGTAATGAAGCCACGATGGATCATTTTCGTCGACTAAGTCGCCTATGATAAATCTGAAGTTACGAACAAGGCACAACATTTCCGAAGCGGAAAAGCATAACTGTCCATTAAGTAGATGTTGCTTAGTAACTGATGGTGGACAATTTTTTTCAGTTCTCAAATAAGTAAAGAATTTTATTCGAGCATTTAGTGTCTTCAGTGAGAAAAAGTTTCCATCAAGTAATTTTTGAATTACAAGACACATATCGTACCTGTGTACTCCTTCACACAGATCATGCATAACGTCACAAGTCAGGTTTTTATAACAATGAAAAGTTAACTGATGCCAAACACATTCTTCTTTTATGCCAATTTTGTCTTGACAGTGTTTTGTGTAGTCGATTGCTTTTCGGACATTTTCAAATCGCTCTTTAGTGTCTGTTTTAGTTGACTGTTTGGGTGTTACACAGAATCTACAAAAATGGTTTGAAGAAAAGCTTTCATGAAATCCTAACATCGAGTGTAGGCCTAAGTTGTCGCCAGACATATTTGCAAGACAAAATTTAAATATAGTTGAATGTCCTTCGTTAACTATAGATATTCCCACCTGTTCTAAAAACTTTAGTTCCGCAATTACGGGGCCAAAAGTGGATTCATTGCCAAATGATGTTTTATCAATGGAATAAAATACTAGTACTAGTAAAATATTTTCCAAGCGGCTACTGAATTTGGGAGGTATAGTAGAAATAGTTGCATACACAACACCAATCTTCTGGTTACCAGCATGACTTCCCAAAGGGTTCCCCGATTCAAAGTCATCATAGTAAATTGTTAATGGCAAAACGTTATCGTCCTTATCAAAGCTCTTGCGTACCTCTTGCCAACAATTTCCATTAACCAAGTTTCTCAAAGTAACGTCGTCTTTACTAATATCTTTTTCATAATTTAATATATCTCTTAATACATTCGGGATTTCCAAAAACGACTTAAGGCTTTCACGCAATGGAATCATATAGGAACATCTGTTTTTCAAAGTCATTTCGACTCTACCTTGCACTGATTTAGTGTCTTCAGATACTCCAACTGTTTTAGGAACAGGTTTAGTATATGTATGTAGTTTTTTGAAACATTCGATTCTCTTGTAGTCAGTACCCAAATTTTCCAAAGAACTTTGGAGCAATGACAGCATTGACGAACATTCTTCTGAAATACTATTCATAGTTGTTTTCAATATATTAATTGGTTCTGATGTAAATAAATCTGATACTAACTTAACTATAGTTTGAATCACAGTTCTAGGTAAGCTAGAAATACTGTACAGTTGTGAGAGAAAAGAAAGTATTGATTTGTTTAGCTGATTTTTAAAATTTTCCAACGTTGAAGTTTCATTGCTATGGTCATCATTACTGTGTACAGTTGCTGCAGCAACGTTGCCGAGTCCAACATTACCGAGATGAGTGGTTGTTCCTGTTTCAGATTGTTTAATATCAGGTAAAACAACATTAACCTTGTTCTTAACATCATGATTAGCACATATATGTTTTTTTAAAGAAGATTTGGTGTCATAAACTCGCTCACAATTTTCATACGGACATTTAAAATAATCGGTTATATTATGATAGTAATTTAAATGAACAAAATATGTTTTAAAATCGTGGTAGACATTTTTACATATAGAGCACTGCATTTTACGAGAAACGGCAATCGTAACTCCTTACACGGAAAAGTAATCTAGCATTTAGCGTTAGAAACCAAGTCTGAAATGTAGGGTGGGATCACGTCATATTTTGTGCTAATATTATATACACAAATCTGAATTAGTAAGTACAGGTGGTAGCCAGATTTTGGATAGCACACATGTAGTGCGTGATAACACTTAAATAGTGTATCAAAGGCCTTGAACGCAGAATTAAAAACATAAGATACCTTGTCTATAATCAGATAGTATATTCCGCCAATATCTTCCTGGCTTAAGCAATGTATTATATATGGTTGTACAGTCTGACGTTTGCCTGATGCATCAGTTGAAATCTCTTCAATTTTCCTTTGTATGTCGCCAGGATTCTAAAAAGAAGAAATCAATTTTTAACTGACATAGATGATTTGTTGTTTCGTATTCACACTTGTCATTATCATCGTCATCATCACCATATCAGCCGAAAGACGTCCACTGCTGAACATAGGCCTTCCCAAGGCTCGCCACTCCGACCGGTCCTGTGCCGGTCGCATTCACCGACTTCCCGCGACCTTCACCAGATCATTGCTCCACCTTGTTGTCATACCGACAGTTCGCCCTCCTGTACGCGGACGCCATTCAAGAACTTTCTGGCCCCATCTGCCGTCAGTTCTACGAGCGATGTGCCCCGCCCACTGCCACTAAAGGCTCACAATTCTTCGAGCTGATGACGGTGACCCTAGTTCTACTGTATAATTTTAGTTAAGTACATAAAAAGAAAACCTTTCTCCTGCACTAAATAAAAATACATCAACAACAAAAATAAATATGTCAATACTTGATGACATCTTACCTCAACTTTGACAACAAAGGTTTGCAAGCATTCCGTCGTTGAAAATTTTTGCCGTTTGTTCAAGCGACCCTTTGGCGGCACCAAGTAGCAAAGCAGCTTTATTTGAAATGGCAGTTTGTGATCTAAAATAAAATAATTATCAGTAATAAATATCGACAGGTATTGTGAAAATAAAATGAATTTTAAGTTTTTTCACCAACCATCGTCAGCTAATCCGTCAATATATTCCATCAAGGTTACAATCTCCTCTTTTGAATTAGGTCTTCTTATTTCCTGTATCTTCTTGATGAAATCATTCCATTTTATGAAAAAAATATTTGTTCTTTGTGGATATATGGCATCAAAGTCCAAATTAATCTAGAAAAAGGAGAACAGAAGAGTGATGAATAACAAATGCCACAGACGGACCTATAAAATACCTTAATATATATTACTTATAGCAAGGCATATTATGAATTTACGATATATTAAGGCATATTAAAAATATTTTGGCATCTTGTCAGCAGAGTGTTCTTACAAAGTGACGTCTAAAAAGAACACCCTCTGATGCCAAACACATTCATGGGTTTTGTTGATAGTTCTTCAGAGGACGCATGACTTTACTTACACTTCCATCAGGTGGGCCAGCGTGAGTTATTCACTAATTCCTACGAATACTTTAAATTTTATGATTTATAACTGTATTGTAGGTTACTGTCAGTTTAAGTAAGTAAGTAACACTTCATTGTACAGAATAAAAACACAAATACAGAAAATTTCAATACAGAGAAGAGACACATGTACAAAGGCGAGCTTATCCCTACAAGGAATTAACCTCTTATTTGTAGATTAAATTACTATTCTAGTACAAATAGAATTACTGTTCTAGTTATAATATTGTCAGAGCTATGTAAATTACTCTTGTCGGCTCACCTGATGGAAATTTAGTGGTAATGTGTAATGTAATCTACAAATAACATTTTAAACTTACAGTAACCTACAGTACAGTTATAAATCATGCAATTTTAAGTATTAGTGAATAACTCACGCTGGCCCACCTGATGGAAGTGTAAGTAAAGTTATGTGTCCTCTAAAGAACTATCACAAAAACCAATATTTTTTATCATCCATTCAATGTTTCACTTTTAGAACGCCCCATATATTGAAGGACTCAGCGGAGGCCATGATAGCAAAATGTATGGTGCTTAGCTATACTGTAATATATATTTCTGCATATTTTGGTATATAAATATATCTTATAGTGTGTGATGGGCTTGATTGTGTTTATTTCTTTAACAAGTCATAAACACAACACAAGTGAGATTAAGAAGGGTTATTTTATGGATAAGGCTTTAAAAAATCTCAATTACTCACCAAGACATCACTCCTTGTGTCATTTAATATGGGCCATAATTTTATAAATTCCCCAACGGTTTGTGTTTGTTGCAACTGGCGAAGTTGACTGGTGGATTTCCATTTGGTTATGACATCTTCCCAAGGTTCGGAATTATTTTTCAGCCATATGACGTCATCTTTGTACTGAGCTGAAAAAAAAAGATTTTTAAAACTCATTCATTCTTTACTTACTTCCTTGTGCTTAAGCCATTCTTTATACTACTAGTACTGCACTACACTATTAGAACTCTACTTCCATGCATTGGCTACGAAATAAAATGTAATGTAAATGTATATATGTGTGTGTGTGTATGTTTGTCGTGGTCCTACGACCTGGTGCTGGATCCGTCCGGGATGGTATCACCGTCTAACCCGCTAATATACAAAGGATAATGACAGCCAGTGAAATTTCTGGCACAGAGGCATTCCATCTTAGGCCTCGGGGTAGGCAACATATTCGAGAATGCTAGATACTACCATACTACTAACTACATAGATCTGTTTACAACAGCTGACTAAAGAAATAAAAAAATCTGTTTAAAAGACCTTCTAAATCTTCTAAATTTTTAGATCTTTTAAAATTTTCAATATCGCTTTGATGTCCCTGATTGGACCTTTTTCGTTCTCCGGACGTGTAGAGGGTGTTACGTATTTTATCGACAAGTTTGCCTCTAGCGAAGCTTGTTTTTCCAGATATTGAATCTCGTTTTTTTATAGGTGGAACAAAATATGTACCGGCACTTTCAGTTGGAAATAAAGCTATAATTTTAGCAGTAATTATGTTGTACTCTTCATGATTAATACGGCTGTAAAAAATAAATTTTTAGACTATCAAAATACTGTTAAAATATACATTTTGTATGGGATTCAGGCGTTGCTCACACCACCAATTCCATAAAAGATAGATTTTTTTACCAACTCAAAAAAAAGCCTATACAATATACTTAGAATCGATAGTCAATTCTATGGGTAAAATATCGTCACATTTTGCTTGACCCTGTATATTATAGCAAGGCATATTACGATATATGACGGCATATCCATACTAATATTATAAATGCGAAAGTAACTCTGTCTGTCTGTTACCTTCACGCTTCAACCGCTCGACCGATTTGTATGAAATTTGGCATGGAGATAGTTCAAGACCCAGGAAAGGACATAGGCTACTTTTTTAGTATCATGGAAGTGTAAATAAAGTCATGTGTCCTCCGAAGAACTATCAACAAAACCATCTATGTTTCACTTTTAGAACACCCCATATATTGAAGGACTCAGCGGCGGCAATGATGGCAAAATATATATTAAGGCATCTTCCGCCGTGTGTGGTGCTTAGCTATACTTTAATATATATTTCCGTATATTTTGGTATATTAATATATATTATCGCTCTGTGTCTGATGGGCTTGAGTTGTAAAGTCGAAAAGTGTACCACCACAACAGCCTATTTACGGCCCACTGCTGGGCAAAGGCCTCCTCCCATCACGAGAGGGTTTGGGCTATTATTCCCCACGTGGGCCTGGTTTGGGGACTTCACACACATCCTTGAATTACTTCTCAAATGGATGCAGGTTTCCTCACGATGTTTTGCTTCACCGAAATATTCAGTGGTAAATTCAAATTGAATTTTGCACATAAATAATTTCAGAGCTGCGAGCCAGATTTGAACCCTCTGCATGAGAGGCGGTAGGTGAAACCACTAGGCTACCAAGGCTTATGAAAAGTATACTCACATGTATTATTTAACTTAGCTGTAAATACATACAGAAATTTATAAAATAGTTACAAAAAAGTGGGTACACAGGCAAGCTTATCCCTTGTTCCAGCTAACCTTTGAGTAAGTAGATAAGATAAATCACACTTAATAATATTATGATGCAATACTAAGTTAATAAAACTTACTGATTCACAACTCGAGTAAAAATTCTTCTGGAAATGATATCAGTCAGGTTATTCCTGTGCTTGTTGGTTAGCTGTTTGTGTGTGTCGTAATACAACAGTATGCTGTTTCCGGTGGGTGATGTGGACAGTAATGTCTTTAAGTCGAAGTCCGGGAATGGAGGACGGCATGATATAATTTCCAAAAGTTCATCAAAGTCACCACTATTGCATTCAGGTACACTAGGCACTGTTGACTGTGTCAGTGCCGATGTATTAGTCTGAAAAAAAGCTTAATTATAATAAATAAATAAATATCTTGGGACATTTCACACATATTGACCTAGCCCCAAACTAAGCAAAGCTTGTACTATGGATGCTAGACAACGATATAAATACTTATATATAGAAATACATACACATATAAATACTAAACATCCATGACTCGAGTACAACGTTCATGCTCATCACACAAAGTTTGCCCCGAGCGGGACTCGAACCCGCAGTCATCGGATCAGAAGGCAGGGTCACTACCAACTGGACCAATCCGGCCATCAAATAATAACCCAAAACAAAGAGCTTATTACACTTCTCCAATATCTGATGAGACTGTCTATGCCTACTCCAACAGGAAACAAATGTGAGTTTATGCATGTAATACTATCTGTTGTATTATTTTCAAACACAAATGCATTTTGTTAATGAAATAAAGAACTTGAAATTGAATAATAATAAGTAATTACAATAATATGTTACAAACCTCCGTTGTTAAATATTCATTTATTTTGTTTTTTAAATGCAAACGCGTGCATATTTTAGGACATAATTCTTTTAAAATCTCATCCGTCAATTCTTTTAAATGTTTGGTCTCAATGCCGTTATCTGAAATAAATAGATCATTAATTCTATTTCCGCTGTGTTAAGGAAGTATAGAGATCTTCTACTATCAAAAGTCCCGCCCCTCCAAATTACAAAACGAATAGCCTTCAACTATCCGTTGAGTGTTGGTGGTGCTTATTACCCGACTGCGCACCGCAAAGGAGCCACCAGACGCCGTATTGTACAAAATAAACAAAATAAAAAAATAAAAGTCACCACACTATATCATGTGGGGTATCATTGAATAGGTATTTCAAAGTCATTATTAGGTTTCTTTGACCATTTTTCAGTTAACAGATTTTAGGTTTTACAACTATTTAAAGTTAGCTAACTAATAATTTTCGCTGAATACCCAAATCTGTGCTTATAACACAAACTAATAACTGTAAAATAAAAAAGTTAATTAAAAAACAAACACCGACTGCTTCAAAAAGTAAAAAATACGAAAACAAGCCGTGGCCTTGTTTTTTAGTATTTGAAGCCTTGTTTTTTAGTATTTTAGTAGTAGAAGAAGGTGTTTTATTTTAAATAAATAAATTGAAGCGTTTTGAAATGTGTAGGGACGGGACTTCCTATAGTAGACTATCTCTAGCTAAGAATCATCATCGCGTGCCAAGAAAACTTGTTTTGTCTTTAAACAAATGAGTGACAGAACGTTTAATGACAACACAAATTTTCTTGACTAGAGACAATCATTCTTGGCTTTAAGTACCTAACTATACATACTTCTAGTATTCTCATTCACTACAAACAATAATTTAGAACTTTTTCAGTAGCATCTTTCTAGTAAATTGTATATGAAAGATAGCACGTCAATAATCAGCAAAAAGCACATGGTAGTATGGTATTCGTTTCGTAGAACTAGAACTTCGCTTTGAAATAATGGCTTGTGTCTAATGCAAGACAATTTCACCAAAGTCAAGTAAGTAATTGGCCTACAGACTGAGCAGTGTACGGTAATAATTAATAAATATACGGTAATTATAAATAGTAAATCAAGTAAAAATGGCTCAACAAACGTCAACCATCTTGGGACTTACCTATAAACCTTTGTATGACGGTGTCTTCGTCTTCTATCTGCCAGCTCTTCAGCAGCACTGTTATAGGTGTAGCGTTCTCTAAATCATCCATTATCACACACACGGCAAAAATTCAAATAACCGAATTACCGACCCGACCGGCGCACGCACAGCACAGCAAAGACAAAAGCACAGATTACTATAGACCAGCGCACGGGCGGGGGCGCAGGCAATGCTAATAGTGCGTTTACATACACGCGCCCGGACTCGTAAACGTGCCCGTGAACGTCGTGTTGAACGCCGTTCATGTAAACACAATAAAAGCAAGGTGTTTACACGCCCGCGGGCGTGCTAGTCAGTGCAAGGATGGCAGACGACGAGGACGTTAATCTCGTGGGGGCTAACTGCTTTGGATTTCATTTACTTTTATAGGAAAAAGAAACTAAATGATGACGATGATGTTTTTTTTTCAGTTTGCGTCTAAATCCACCCGAACTAATATTATGAATGCAAAATTACAGTTACTTTCGCATTCTCTCACTCCTTCATGAGATTGTCAACCTCTCCAAAGCATCTGGAACATTTTTTTAAATTTATGTTGCTTATTTGAGGGGGTCCATATTATTGGTTCTACTTGGTAACACCCCAGAAAATGCAAAATGTTGGTCGTTTAACCATTCCGACCAATTGGCATTGTTAAAATAATTTTATTCGGTAAGTCTTCATCGTCCGTACGCCACAATGTCGTTTTGAACGCCGTTTATATATACGCACCATAAAAAATGCTGAGTTCACACGCTTGCACAAGGTATGCGTGCTATTTGTGCACGCGCTCGTGTTTGTTATCGTGCTTGCCGCCGATCGGTATATAACTGTCGGTTTTTTGGTACAGATCAATGTGAATTAAGTATATTAAATAACTAGCTTCTGCCCGCGACTTCGTCCGCGTGGAATTCGTTAATACCATTCCCGCGGGAACTATGCATTTTTCCGGGATAAAAAGTAGCCTATATGTTGACCAGTGTTATAAACTACCTCCGTACCAAATTTGGTTGCAATCCGTCCAGTAGTTCTCGAGGTAAATCCGGACATACATCCATACATGTCTGTATGTAACAGACAATTTTTCTAAAAATCGTTGTTTTATGTTCAGTATCGTTTATTAAATACAGGGCAAAGCAAAACGTTGTGACGATATTTTAACCACAGTATCAGTTACCGATTCTGATCTGAGCACGTTTTTCGGGTTTTAATCTTTAAGTTTCAGACGCGACTTCTTCTATAGACTTATTATTAGTATAGATGATTTTGAATTTTCAAGTAATCTATAAGTATATATATTAATAATAAGTCTGTTGAAGAAGTCGTGTGTGTAACTTGAAAATCAAAAGAAACGATCAAGTCGACGATACTGACTGAACTCATTAAAACGATTTTTAGAAAAAAAAAATCGGTATGTATGTATAATGTATGTCTGGATTGAATTCGAAAACTATTGGTCGGATTCAACCAAATTTCGTATGGGGATAGTTTATAACACTGGTCAACATATAGGCTACTTTTTATCCCGAAAAAACGTATAGTTCCCTCGGGAACGCTATCACCGAATTCCACGCGGAGTCGCAGGCAGAAGGTAGTAGTTTATAATTGCTTTGCTTTTACTACTTTTTCTGGGACAATAAGTAGCCTTAATCTAAATATATCTAAATATATAAAACTCAATGGTGACTGACTGACTGACTGACTGACTGACTGACTGACTGATATAGTGATCTATCAACGCACAGGCCAAACCACTGGACGGATCGCGCTGAAATTTGGCATGCAGGTAGATGTTATGACGTAGGCACCCGCTAAGAAAGGATTTTGCAAAATTCCCTCGGGAACGGGAAAAAAAGGGATTTTTACATTTTAATGTTTAGGCGCGTACGAAGTCGCGGGAAACAGCTATCTATCTATCTAAATATATAAAAGAAAAAACTGACTGACTGACTGACATATCAACGCAGAGCCGAAACTACTGGTCGTAGAGAGCTGAAATTTGGCATGCAGGTTCCTTGGGGAGCGTAGGGGAGCACTAAGAAAGGATTTCCCGAAATTCCCACGGGAACGGGAAAAAAAGGGATTTTTACATTTTAATGTTTAGGCGCGTACGAAGTCGCGGAGATCATCGTAAAGAGATGAAATTTGGCATGCAGGTTCCTTGGGGAGCGTAGGGGAGCACTATGAAAGGATTTCCCGATATTCCCACGGGAACGGGAAAAATGGGATTTTTACATTTTAATGTTTAGGCGTGTACGAAGTCGCGGGAAACAGCTTATCTATCTAAATATATACAAGAAGAAACTGACTGACTGACTGACTGACATATCAACGCAAAGCCGAAAATACTGATCGTAGAGAGCTGAAATTTGGCATACAGGTTCCTTGGGGAGCGTAGGGGAGCACTAAGAAAGAATTTCCCGAAATTCTCACGGGAACGGGAAAAAGGGATTTTTACATTTAAATTTTTAGGCGCGTACGAAGTCGCGGGAAACATCGTAAGGATCTTAAATTAGGCATGCTGGTTCCTTGGGGAGCGTAAGGGAGCACTAAGAAAGGACTTCCCGAAATTCCCACAGGAACGGGAAAAAATGGGATTTTTACATTTTAATGTTTAGGTCGCGGGGATCACCGTAGAGAGCTGAAGTTTGGCATGCAGGTTCCTTGGGGAGCGTAGGGGAGCACTAAGAAAGGATTTCCCGATATTCCCACGGGAACGGGAAAAAATAAATTATAATCCTAGATTACAAACACTTTCAAGAAACACGTTATGCAGATTACCTACTGTTAGATTACCTGCCTATTGTCCAGTAAAAAGGATATGATTGATGAGTTCACTAAAACATTCCTTAAACCAGTCTGCTATTACCTAAATAATGACTTTTGGCACTATACTATTTATTCATAAGAGATTAATGAATCAGAGAAAAAAAAGGAAAAATCTATACATATAATAAATAATAATTCTGTAGAAGTCGCGGCTGAAAATTTAAAATTTAAAGAAACTATCAAGTCAAAGGGACTATATGAACGATACTGAACACAAAATAACGATTTTTAGAAAAAAATACTGTATGTATGTATGTATGTATGTCCGGATTTAACTCGAAAACTACTGGACGGATTGAAACAAAATTTGGTATGGGGGTAGTTTATAACACTGGTCAACATATAGGCTACTTTTTATCCCGAGGAAATGCATAGTTCTCGCGGGAAGGCTATTAACAAATTCCACGCGGACGAAGTCGCGGGTAGAAGCTAGTGTCCTATAAACCTATAATCACTATAGGTATTGGGATACCAATACCTATAGTGTTTTTATCCCACGACCCGCGTATTGAATTGATGACCTCCTTTTTACCCGACTGTGCTAGGAGGGTTATGTTTTTCGAGTGTATGTATGTATATTTCTTTGGCATGCTCTGTAGCCTAAATGGCTTGAGGGATTTTTTTTAGCATGCGAGGTGTCGTTAGATTTATATTAAATGTGAGAGTGACACTGGGTAATAGGTACCCAGTGTCACTCTCACATTCAATATTGAAAAAACAAAATGGCTGAGTTTTGGGGGCATTTTAAACGTTTAATTTTTTTTTATCAAAGCCTAACGAGTGGGGTATCAAAATGAAAGGTGTAATGAACGGATAGCAGAAAATATGTACTTAATGTGACATCAAAAGTTTCTTTGCAGTCGGGTGTATTATTTTTTCAAAAATCGAGTTATTGAAGTCTGTTAAAATGATATTTTGTACGGCATGATTTTTCCAATAATCCGACCATGTAAACAGCCTGCTTTTAGTACGTTCACATGGTCGGCGTTCAAAACGACATTGAACGGGGAACGTACACGAGCATGTACACGCGCGTATAAACGTAGCAGTATAATCAAGATTACGTTAGTCTTGAATTGATAATACTATTCTTCAATAGTCAATATAAATTTCTTGAGTCAATGTTCATTTCAGTATCTTAAACCAAGAAGTATAATTATTTCTCGAGCAAAGCAAAAAATATTTTGAATACAATTTTTACTCAGTCTTCACTTAAAAATAATTGATTTTTCAGTATAGAATGAAAAATTTTGTAATCAAAAATATTTTATAGCTTGAGTTAAGGCATTCTATTTTTGAATTAAGATACAAAAATTCTCAAAATAAGAACAAGGCAATTTTCCAGCCAAGAATGATAAAAAAAAGCTTAAAGTCTTGAACCAAAGTAAGTGTAATTTTGATATTACACTTGAATTCTCGGTACACCTTCTCGTGTAAAGAATAACTGATCTTCTAGAGTCAAGATTACGTTAGTCTCGAATTGAGAATACCATTCTTCAATAGTTAATATAATTTTCTTGACTCAATGTTCATTTGAGCATCTTAAACCAAGTAATATTTTCTTGAGCAAAGCAAAAAAATATTTTGAATCAAAAGTTTTACTTAGTCTTCACTTAAAAATAATTGTTTTTTCAGTTTAGAATGAAACATTTTCTAATCAAAAATATTTTATAGCTTGGGTTAAGGCACTCTATTTTTGAATTAAAATACAGAAATTCTCAAAATAAGAACGAGGCAATTTTCCAGCCAAGAATGATAAAAAAAGCTAAAAGTCTTGAACCAAAGTAAGTGTAATTTTGATATTACACTTGAATTCTCGGTACACCTTCTCGTGTAAAGAATAACTGATCTTCTAGAGTCAAGATTACGTTAGTCTCGAATTGAGAATACCATTCTTCAATAGTTAATATAATTTTCTTGACTCAATGTTCATTTGAGCATCTTAAACCAAGTAATATTTTCTTGAGCAAAGCAAAAAAATATTTTGAATCAAAAGTTTTACTTAGTCTTCACTTAAAAAATAATTGTTTTTTCAGTTTAGAATGAAACATTTTCCAATCAAAAATATTTTATAGCTTGAGTTAAGGCACTCTATTTTTGAATTAAAATACAGAAATTCTCAAAATAAGAACGAGGCAATTTTCCAGCCAAGAATGAAAAAATACTAAAAGTCTTAAACCAAATAAAGTGTAATTTTGATATTACAATTGAATTCTTGGTAAACCTTCTCGTGTGAAGAATAACTGATCTTCTAGAGTCAAGATTAAGTTAGTGTCGAAATGAGAATACTATTCTTCAACAGTCATTATAAATTTCTTGAGTCAAGTTTCATTTGAGCATCTTAAACCAAGTAATATTTTCTTGAGCAAAGCAAAAAAATATTTTGAATCAAAAGTTTTACTTAGTCTTCACTTAAAAATAATTGTTTTTTCAGTTTAGAATGAAACATTTTCCAATCAAAAATATTTTATAGCTTGAGTTAAGGCACTCTATTTTTGAATTAAAATACAGAAATTCTCAAAATAAGAACGAGGCAATTTTCCAGCCAAGAATGAAAAAATACTAAAAGTCTTAAACCAAATAAAGTGTAATTTTGATATTACAATTGAATTCTTGGTAAACCTTCTCGTGTGAAGAATAACTGATCTTCTAGAGTCAAGATTACGTTAGTCTCGAAATGAGAATACTATTCTTCAACAGTCATTATAAATTTCTTGAGTCAAGTTTCATTTCAGTATCTTAAACCAAGTATGCAATGTCTCAAGCTAAGTAAAAAAACATTTCGAATCAAGAACTTTTTTAGTCTTCATTAAATAAAATTTGTTTTTTTCAGTTTAGACTGAAATATTTTTCAGTTAAGAATATTTTCTTGAGTTAAGAAAAATAAGGAAGAATAAATTATTCTACGCTTAACTAAATGGGGTTTCTTCACCGAAGTATATTTTATTAGCATAAGAAAATATTTACTTTGATTAAAACAACTTTTCTAAAACTCTTGATATTCTTGACTGTAGACAACCTTTTTTTCCGTGTATGTTCTAAAAGCCGTGGTGTGGCCTAGTGGTTCGAGCCACCGCCTCTCATGCCGAGGGTCGGGGGTTCGATTCCGGCTCGCACCTCTAAGTTTACTTACGTGCGAAATTCAATTTGAATTTACTATGAGCTTTTCGGCGACGGAAAACATCATGAGGAAACCTGCACGCATCTGCGAAGTAATGCAAAGATGTGTGTGAAGTCCCCAATCCGCACTGGGCCCGCGTGGGGACTATTATAGCCCAAACCCTCTCATAATGAGGGGAGGCCTGTGCCCAGCAGTGGGACGCAAATAGACTGTAGTAGTAGATTATATGTACTCGTCACCATAACTGTTACAGCGAGCGTGTAGACAGTGCGGGTTTTCTACGCTCGAGTGGTCTACTATCTGGTCAATTTATTTTTGTTTTTTGTTTTTTACCTACAGCAAAAATCAATTTTTATAGACTAACTAGCTGACCCAGCGGACTTCGTACCGCCATAGTTTTCTTTTTGGGTGGGTATGAAAAATAGCTTACGTCCTATTCTCAGCCCTACTGAACATACACACCAAATTTCATAAGAATCGGTCGAGCCCTTTCGGAGGAGTTTGGTTACAAACACTGTGGCACGAGAATTTTATATATAGGTACTATCTATAGGTACTATATAAGAGATAAAATGTCCTAAGCAGAGCTCGATCGCCCAGGCCAGGTAGAGATCTTCACTATCTAAAGTCCCGCGCCATCACGTTTCAAAACGCTTCAATATACCACCAACACTCTCAACACATGTGCTGAGACAGCCATCAACTATGCGTTGAGAGTGTTGGTGGTGCTTTTTAAATAATAATAAAAAAATTGAAGCGTTTTGAGATGTGAAGGCGTGGGACTTTAGATAGTAGAAGATCTCTACCTACTTCTTATTATAAGTAGCTATTTTTATTTCTTACATAAATGAATAAAATACTTATAAGAGATAGGTATGATTTATTTCTTCTAGCAGTCTTCTGACATGTCACCGCTCATTACATTTTTTATATCTGATCATTATAAACAACAAAATACTTGTATAGGTACTTACTTACTTACCTATTTCGTTCAATGATTTTCCAACTCATAAAAAGCGATTTACGCGATCAACTATGTAACGGCGGGTTAACGCCATCTTGTGAGCATTCTGGAAATTAATAGGAATCGGACGGACACTAGCACTAGCAGATCAGCTGTTCATAGACCACGACGCCATATTGGCCTGATGCTTACAGTGTAAACGTTCTCTCACACAAGCTTGGTTCGACCGAAATTTTATTGGTTTTGAAATGCTTATAATTATTTTATTCTTTGATTTTTTGCGGTGTTTTTGATCTATGCGCGCTCGGGAAATAATGTAATATTTTATTAGAACGATAAAAGAAACTAAAAGCAGTCGTAGTCGAAGATTACGTGAGCAGTTTTTTGTATGGGGTTCAGCCGTGACGATTCACCTTAAAGCTAACCGACTAGACTAGACCTACCTAATAATAATGGCGTTTGCAAGTTGCCCACAACTTAAGACAATGTCCAATCATGTCCAAGTCGGGAAATAACGTTGTATAGTAGGTAGAGTTCGTCATTATTACACATTTAATTTTGAACCGTTGTGGGAAGGCCTGTACTGAATTTGACTGTACAGGGCCTGTACCTTACGCCATCATTTGACCCATTACATCATATAAAACTTCGTGTGCTTTGTGTATCTGCTTTGACCTGCACAACGCATTTAAAAACCTCTTGATCTTTCAACTTATTCCGGCGACAACACAGACAGCTAATGCCCTTGATCCATCAACCGCAACCTATTCTTGTAACTTCCGAGTCGAAGAAAATTCTACAAATCTTTCAATGCATACTGATTGTTAAACATTCACGCATTTCACGCATATTCTAAAATTACTACTTACATTCACTCCGGCCGCCGCGTATTCAATATAATATGCATAATCATGAGGTACAGAATATTCATAAGACTAGTAGCCCTGCTAGTAAAGTGCGTATTGTTTCGCGCCAGTTCCTGCTCCGTGCATTTTCAAACAATAGCTTTTAAAGCACTTAACCCAAGCACCGCCTAGCTAGAGCGATTTCGCAAGCGGCTACTAAAGACCACCATAACTAAATCCAAGCGAACACCACATAAAGTTCCAGAATAAAAAGTGCTGATTCAAGATTAAATACATTAATAAAAATTACCCACGTATCGTAAATACACTCAACATCAATGAAAACGGGTCACTTTGTATAGGATTTTCCATACAAAGTGACCCGTTTTCATTGCTGTTCAGTGTACACCATGCTTGTTTGCCAGGCTCGCGACATGGGGATTGCAAATGGTTTATCGGTCAAAATAAAGATAACGATAACCTATCGCTTTTATGGCAACTATATACCGTCGTAAACCGTATTTGATTTTGTTAACGCGTTATCGTTTATAGTTAAACATTAGAAACTTCCAGCCCCTTGGTTTCTTTTCGGTGCAACGATCGTTGGCGAGCCGAGTGCACAGCTGCAGAACATCCGGTCTATTAACTAGCAAACACGCCTGCATTTTACATGTCCCGCTCAAAACTTTACGCAAGAATTGTCAATAACGAGCATAATTTCACCCAAAAAGCTTACTCCGACTCCTGTAACAAAGATCGGTCGATGTGAAAGGAATACAATTATTTTGTTTATACTTTTGCTCGAAGAGATACAAAAGTTTCAAACTTTATATAAGGCAACAAGAGGATGTTATTCTTGAAAGATGAGATTTTACTAGATGATTAACTTATGAAGTATTCAAAAGCAAGCTAAGCGAAGGTGCTTCCTTGTAATTTGAAGAATGAAACTCAATAAATCAAATTTGGGATCGACTGCGTGGTGGGGAGGTATGTAAGCCGTAGGGTTGTCAGACACGAGGTGCGGATTCATTTATAAGATGTTCGAATCTGCGCGAGCTTGTCACGCTAAACGAACAGACGTGGAACCCTGTAACATGAGTGTCGGGAAAGTTACTCACAACAAATTCCAGAGAAATGAAAGGAAGTGTGTACTTTTCATTAGTCGCTTTCTCATTTTCGCCGCTCTGTTTTATTTCGCGCTGATTTATACTCTGCGTATTTGATGGTCGTTTTTGGTTTTCATTCAACAAAGCATAAGGCAAGCAACACGGATTTAACAAAAATCTAACATGACTTTTTGAGTCATTCCCTTTGCACAAATATATATTCTGTTTGCTACAAGTAAGACGAATTAACGCAAAATACATGAATCTCGAACGTATATATTCTTATTCGTACGTTCTTATTACAATCGATTAGTAGAGTTCTAATAGTTTGCTTTTGTATACGTAAACTTTTTCTAGTTATGCAGTGTTTATGCAATTATAATTTGTAAGTAAAAAAATGGTTTTAATAATAATAGCGGCTCACAGGTCAAACAGCCCTTACGCCGTGCGAGCGGCGCGGCGCGGAGCGGAATCTCAGCCCTCCGTATATCTCAGCGCTTCGCACTCAAGGCCGCATGTATCAACGGCGCTTACAGGAAATAGGACCTTAAATCAAAACCAAAACGGACGGATGTAACATAGAGCTTTCCCAACACATTCGACCTTCCAGATCTTCATGTCGAGAAATAATTACCGCGTCACCGTCGGGGGCTGCCGCGGCCGTCCCGCCGGGATACTCGAAACTTATCTCTAATGTTTGCTTTTATCTATCCCTACTAATAAAAAGAGCCGTCCCCAAAAATTCTACGAATTCATAAACTCCACGATTTGGAGTTATGTCACCATAAGTTCATCCACGATATTCATAAAGTTGTGTTGTGTCGAACTGACAGTACCTACCTTCATGAATGCATTTTTTCGAGGACAACAAGCAATGATAACGCAAATGTAGTTATTTTAAATATTTTCCACGCGTTTTTTTTTCATGTCTTATTACCTGCTTTTATGCCCAAATGAGCTTTTATTGCACATGTTCGTTTAATAATGGTTATGATGAAGTGTCATTAGGTGCAGCCCGCGCTGAATGGCCTCGTTCTCTGCAAGAAGAGATCTCGCGGTTCCCCGATGGCTCAGCACCTACTCTTACTTTTTCCATTGTACAGTTGATACATTAAGCGACGACCGCACAGAACTACGTGACCGAGCCCGCATTGCAATTCCCTTTTTATTATTTAGCAACGCATTTTTTTCTCATTAGCGTCGGTGAACTAAATCCACTTTTATCCGTTTTTCATTTCTTTGTAAACGGACAATTTACGTCTTCTGAAAAACCAGATTAGGTCGTTACCAAATGACATGTTTTAAATAAAATACATAAAATAAAATACAAATCTGCCTTTTTATAAGCAAAACTTACTATAGTAGGCAAGCAATCACTCTTAACTAATTAAAATCATGTAGGTACACGGACAGCGTGAGAACATTCTAACGGTTTTATACTAATCACTTGGTTCTATTAAAAGTATTAGATACATTAGCTGCGCGCGATGTAAGTAATCACATTACCCGTTTTCCTCAATCCCGTAGTAGGTACCTATTACGCATTAATTCTGCGGGTTAACTCTTGAAAGCTGGCGTGAACTGAAGCCATCGACACAATAACAAGTAACAAGTAATGAAGTGACAACAGTGACAAGCTGAGCTGCGGCCGCGAGGTCAACGCGAACTTGGGCCTATTCTTACGTAAACTTCCATACGCTGAGTTTACTCGGGAAACTTGTTTATTACGCCTCCTGTACACAAACTATTGGCATTTGAGTGCCTTTGAACTTTGAGCTCGGAAAATATGTGACATAATACGGGAATACGATTAATTTAGAGGTCTGTAATGACGTAGGTTAAATGTGTTCAGTTTGTAACTTTGTACTCTTCTCTAAACTCGCTACCTTTAAACCTTGCCCATATCCGCAGCCCAGTACAGGTAGTTATGAATAAGCGAGGGCTAATTATATTCGGTGGAGCGGTAGTTTCCACATAGCGCGCTAATGCGTTGGTTGTGCGCCTTTATGGCCGTTATTTAGAGGACTCGGGTGCGCTCCGTCTAATGTGCGGTTCCTCCCATCCAGACATTTGATCCCAGCATGTGCTTATTGCCTCCTGCATTACTCGATAACATATTTTTCAACTCGCGTCACGATCGCATTCAAGTTCGATGGAAGTTGCTCAGCAATTTGAGTCACTTGTTCTTATTCGTAACGATATCAACGCCAATTTCCCCGCCGACCGTCGTGACCCTTGCCGGCAATTGCGCGGTCGTTTCTCTTCACAACTGCAAATTATCATTACCTACGCCATTTTCTACAAATCAGGTCATCTTATCATATGGTTCCAGAGTAATATATTA
Organism: Aethes cnicana; assembly: GCA_963971205.1. Taxonomy (NCBI): domain Eukaryota; kingdom Metazoa; phylum Arthropoda; class Insecta; order Lepidoptera; family Tortricidae; genus Aethes; species Aethes cnicana. The sequence continues at coordinate 11,440,656 of OZ020278.1, read as the reverse complement.
AACTAGCTGCCTACTTAAGCTTTTCGATAGGTAATAGTTTCATTATTATTATTTATTTAAGAATAAAAAATCTTAAACTAGAACAGTGTCCCACAAAACAGTATGCACGGTTTGACTGTGGGTTCTAATCTTTCCAAATCTGTTACTGAAAGAATATTTTAGACACGTCCATTAAAATTTTTAGTTTTATAAAAAACTGTATAAATATTATTTTCTTTCGTCACAGTATTTTATCCTGAATCGTTTCAATCAATTCACTTGTGATGAGAAAAAAGGTTCCGTGACTCCAGCAGCAGCGCCACTGCTACCTCTTTCGCCACGCGGCTGCAATTCATTATTTAAACGCGTAATGAACGAAACTCCGGCCGGATTCGCATTCGAAATGCTTTCACGCTCACTTTAATTACCATGTCACCGCCACTTATCCAACTGGTTGGTAGATGGGTATATATTCGAAAAATAAGTTTTGGTTTTGCATATAGCGTCTGAAACGTTTCGCGGTCGCGCTTCGCAGCGCTGGTGTAATTTTGATAATGGGCACAGGGGTGCAGATAACCGAGATAACACAGTTGAGACTGCGCGGTCTCGAGCGGCCCTCGGTCCTCCGAGGGAGGACATCCCCGGTGCCCTGTGCCCCGCCCCCCTTGCGTGGGTGTTCAAATTGCGCTTTATGTTTGTCACGGATCGTAACGTTCAATACTTGATTTAGTACGGTATTGTCTCCAGTACCGTTAACGGTGAAGCGCCGTGTTTAAATCTTTATTTACCTTCATATTGTTCTTAGGGTTTATTGCGGACCGGCGTCCGTGACTGGCTGGAGCACGATAATGTCTAAAGAAGTAAAGACTTGTCGACGTCATTCACGTTTTTGCTAGAGTCAGATAAAAATATGTAGGTATCAGATTGGCAATGTTTGTGGCAACTTTTATATTTGTGGAATATTATGACTTTGACCATGACCACGTATATTTTAACTATCATGGCCTTGATTCAAGATTATGAATGAGAGAAAAACGCATGCATCCCTGCAGGTCCTGAACTTATTATGTACTACTCTGTCTGGTTATCTTGAAAACTCGATAGTCTGATGTCATGGTGTGTGATTAAGTGTTCATTTATTTCTTTAATCGTATTATCATTTTCACAACTTCTAAAAGGTATATTGAGTTGGTCAGTTCAATGCTAGTTTAAGCTACATACCTTCGATATGACCTTAACCGAAGCGCAGATACGTGATAACAGAGCTGCTCCAGAGCGACCTGCACAAGATCATCGTGTCGCCGCAGCACCTCTCCGCCGACCACATCAAAGTCTTCCTCTACCAAATACTCAGAGGTGAGTGCCGCTCTCGCTCGTTACATAATTCTGCAAGCCATTTGCTCCGCGAAACAATTTTTTTTATACAGTTGTTCAAAAAGTAAACATTTCGATACTTGTTTAGCGTGCGAAAAGTTTGTCATTTCCGAACGAAGCGCTTTTTGTTTTGCGCACTAGTGCTTAAAGTTTTTTTTTAACTTCATTCTGTTTTTTTTTCAAAATTTTTCGCAAATGTATTTAAACAATGTCGTTTGATATACGTGAGAAATTGTAATTTTGACATAAAAATGGCATACTTTTTGCACTTGCATCAAAATGTAATATCTACACTCGGGAATATTCCCAACAAAACTCGAAACTATTGAAAAATATGCTGTACGTAATACTTATTCGGTTTATTTCTCAGAACGATGCAATGGGAATTTAAGCATTAAAATCTGAAAGAATATAGTCATACGTTTTTAATTATTTAGTCGACTATGAATTGAGTAATTCATTAATAGACATTATGCATAAATCTACCAGATTAGAACGCAGAATTCAACGAACTCGAAGAAATGGCATTATTTAATTGACGACTTTAAATGAAGCCAATAAGTACGTATTACACTCGAAAGACGTGATAACATGAAATATGACTACGCTTTGATACTTCCTTCGTTTTAGGTAGTAGGCAACAGAGGTCATCTGAACTTAACGAACGCCTTGGCTTAATAGGCAGCATCAAGGTTTATTCATTTAACGCAGAACTGCCGTGAAAATTCTTCAGCGGTTTTACTTGCCCACGTAGAAAACTTTTCTCGTTAAAGACAGCGCAATCCTCCTGCGTAAGTTTGTATAGAATTAGATTATTAATTGTAAATGATTAGAGTTATTTTGCAAACATGTAAAAAACCGGCGCCGAGGGGATGGTTCGGTCCCGTAAAACTTGGGCCATTTGCCCAGCGGCACTGGGAACAACGGGAAGGTTGATTACGGCGACGCGAGTCTCGCGCCGCCGTACATAAACTCAGCTTTATTTAGCACATATCTCCGGCCTTGTCGATGAGACTCCACTCTCGAGGCCAGGGACTCGCCAGTTCTCAGTTTCTAAATGATTACAAGCCGTATCTCACAACCCAACCTCAAGAACTAACTAACGTTCAGTTAGGTACCTACCCGGCTCAACATTAAGCTGGCTGGACTTCATGAAAACTAATTCCGCCCCTACAAACTCACTTCAACTTTATAATATTATGATTACTCCATGAGCAAAGTGTATCCATTTGCTGAATGAAAATAATCCACGGCCGCCGCTCCTTGTATTATAAATTTGTGCAATTATTCGCGCAGTCCAAAGAGATTTCCTGCGAGCAAAGCGCCAAGGGAATGTAGATATATGCGATCGTTAAGCCTCCGCTGCTCGTCTGCCGCGTTTAATTAAAAACTTTATAGTTGCAGCGCCTTGATGGCCCGGCTCTAGCTTGTCACGTAAACAGTGAGGAGTCCACCGAACGGATTTTTTTATTCTACTACACGACCACAGAACACACGATGGCTGCTCTGTCGAAATTCCCTCGATGGAAATTAAAATTACTGTCTTTGTTCAATTTAAACACAAAGAGACTGAGAGACTTGCGAAAAAAGAGTACAAACGAGAAACGCTCAAAATAGCATCACTCGTGTGGAGAGGCGAAAACATGGAACAGATGACATTAAATTTTTCAATCTTACTAATATATTAAAGCTGAAAGTTGGTGTAAACACACCAACGATGTTTGGATGTTTGTTGCTCAATCACGCTAAAACAGCTCACCTAATTTGCATGAAATTTGGCAAACAGGTAGTTTGTAGCCTGGAATAAGCTATCCGGGATTTTCGGGCTATTATCCCGAAAATCCCGGAAACTCATTAGAGGAACCCCGGAAGAGGCTTTGGACGGAAATCCCGGGAATCCCACAAATCCCGTAATCCCGGAAAAGGTTTCAAAAGTATATGGAAAAAGGACTTTGAAAATATAGTGTTAAATTTCCCGCAGACGAAGTCGTGTGTAAAAGCTCGTAAGTATATAAACTTTCACAATTGCTGGGGGTAGGGCCTGGTGCAAGGTCCGTCCGGAAAGTTACCTCCGTCTGACTCGTTAACTAGCCGCTTCGAGTACCAGTGAGTCGCATTGTTGTGTATTAGGGGGTAAGGCAGCCGATGAAATTACTGGCATAGTGGCACTCCATGCTAGGCCTTAGGCTTCATGGTTGGCAACACATTCTAAATCGATTTCGAAAATGATTTCTTATGTCCATGGGCCGCAGTGACCGCCAGTTACCGTCAGTTGGCACGTGTGCTCGTTATCCTAAAAAATTACCAATACCACATGAAAAAAATTTCGTTATCTTCATCAATGACAGCTGATTCCTGAATGTCTTTGTCTTTCAATAAGGTTATAATAAGCACCCGGGTTTATTCGCTTCAAAAACGTGATACCTACATTACATCATACGTCAGCCCGCTGCGAATTTATAATGTATGTATGGTGCGCAGCCGAGCGTGTCTCAGACCAGTCCGACCAAGTCACCGCGCTTTTGACATGCGAATGCATATAATGTTCAAAGAAACTCGTGTGACTCATATTCAATTTAATTTTATAATAGGATTAACTACATTTATAAATCAGGAAATAGATCCTTACGAATAACGTGGTATTATGTCGTCTTATCGTTAGTCAATATTGGACAATGAGAGTAGGAAATCGTAAGCTCAAGCACGGGCGGGCGTCGCGCGTCATCCAAGAGCTGTAACGAGCGGAATTATGGAAATGCAGCCGTGGTCCTCTGCCTGCTCGATGCTCGCCTGACAATTTATGTGCGAGCTTTTTTCTTACAGAGAGCCGCCCCGACTCCAAGCATAATGTAAGCTACTAGGGATTTACTCTGATTAATGTCAATCCTTTCCCTTACCTCCGAATCGCTGCCTTTGGCAGTTCGATCGACTTTCGTATCCTTAAAAGGGAATTTTAACGATTATTTTCATGAAGCAAGGATATAAAATTAAAGTAACGTTGAAAAGTGCATGGCGCTGGTGCTCATTGAATAAAAAAAAGGTAATGACGTAATTGGCCCAGCAGACGGACGAGAAGGGCAAGGGTGGAACGTTAGCCGGCGGAAAAACCGCTAAGTGGAAAGTAGCGTCCTGGCCGTCGTGCCGCATCTATCCTTGCCGCTAATGGAATTTGCTCGAGACATGTCGCGTCCCCTCAGAAAAGGGCGTGCTTATGTGTGCACACACAAACAATGGGTACACTATTTTAATAGTCTGTTCCTGTAACACTTTTCAAAGTTATAAATTATAATTTATTTTATAGGTACGTCCTCTCTACAGTTGAAAGATTTGTAATAAGTAGCTATGTCACCGAAATCCTTCTGCGACGAGTACGTATGTGATCCTGTGGTATTTCGCCGAACTGCCCAGGAGACACAACACCGCTGGCATACGGCTGTATTGTAGGCCTAATCTCTCCCTCTTATTTTCATGAGTAAATGTGTTGTGTAAAATATGTACCTATATTAGCATAGATTGACGGAGTCTGGTTTATAGGTTGAATTAGCTTTGTGTGTAATACGGTTTTCTCGAATGTTTCGATAGAACCTATTTCACTAGTGTGAATTAGATTAGGAATTATTTATCTAATCACATGATAGCAAATTAGCGGAGCTTTAATAAACTCAAACGATCTGCAATATTTAAAATAATTGGTGATGAGGACAATCAATTCGTCACACCACACAGCCACATTAAATTCAGCATACGAATACACAAATGTCAACAGTAGGCCAAGAGCACTAGTGATTATACCAACGTAAATAACGTTATCTATTTTAAGAATCTGAGGAAGAACGTTCGGCCCAAAAGGTTTGTTAATTTCTTGGAAGGCTTCCAGCAAATAGGCGGTTGTTATTAACGCGACGTGTCCTAACGGCGCGAGGCGTCAGGTCGTTAATTGTGAAAGCTCCATATGCCACCGGCGCGCGCGCTGCTTCGGCGCCGTTTCAATTGAACAGGGCTGCTTCAGGCACTTTCCATATACTTATGTAAAACCCTTCCACTTATAATTTACAGAGTATCTATATTGGGAACTTCATTATTCCATGAATTCGTAACTTTCTAGCGAACTTAGGTATGTATATTAGGTTACTTGTTCCTGATCTCGTTTTTTTTATGTCATTGGTATAGGAAATCGAGCGCACAGCCCACCTGATGGTAAGTGGTCACTGCGGCCCATGGACACCGAAATCTTATGATCCCCCAGTAAGAAAACACCCTGAGGCCTAAGATGGAATGCCTCTGTGCCAGAAATTTCACCGGCTTCCTTAACCCCCTACCGGAACACAACAGCGCGAGCACTGCTATTTGGCGGCAAGTTAGCAGGGAAAGACGGTGGTACCACCCCGGACGGACTTAGCACTAGGCCCTACCACTACCACTGCGTTTTAAAATACCGTAGGTAATTCGGTTTCTGGGCTCCAATTTAAAAGGTACTTAGTAAAACTAGCAAGATGCTACAGATCCGTGGAGAGGTGCATTCTTGGGATTAAATTAAGAGGCAAAGTCAGGAGCATAGTGAGACAAAACAAAGCTAACAGACATCCTAACACGCATCGACCAACTCAAATGGAGATGGACTGGACATATGCTCAGATGCAAAGAAGAAAAATGGAGCAAAAGAGTGACAGTATGGTACCCTAGAGATGGCCACAGGAGCAGAGGGCGCAAAACAAAGAGATGGGAGGATGACCTAAAGATGACTTTGGGCCCTCTCTGGACAAGAGTGGCGGCAGATAGGGGACACTGGAAGGAGCTGGAGGAGGCCTTTGTCAGAAGGCACACAGAACAACTAGACATATTGTAAAGAAACGAAACAATCGAAGAAATGGAGTTCGGTCTAAAGGCTATATTATTATAGTAAAAGTTGGAGTCTAACCCGACCCTGTTCAGGTGCCGGTGCTCCGCCACGCCTCGCCGAACTGCGCGTGAGCAAACATCACGGTGTGAAACGTTTAACTGTAGCTCATTGTACCGCTGGGAATGCGATATCCGTGTGTTTCCAACACATCCGAACGTATTCCGAACCGAAGATACCTACGGCATTCCACTGCAACTCAACACCTGGTTCAATAAAAAAATGTTTTACCGTCGTTTTAATGAAACGCGCCGCCATTGTTACGACGTTGTGACGGTTTGTTTGAATTCAATTCGATAAAGTTTCATCTTGACTCTTAAAGATTAGTGGACGTTTAATTGGTAGTAAAACAAATAAACTGATGATTGTGCGTGACTGCATCCGAGTCTCTTCTAAATCTAATTATAAATTTAAAATCCACGCGAGACCACGAACCCTTCTCGCCAGGAAACGGTCAATCGTCAAACGTCGAATGCATTTTTTTTATTTAATGCCATAGACCTATAAGCCGGCAGAGTGGTCACCTACTCACCTAGCCTGTAAGATATTTGGAACACCAGAGGCGGCGTCACCAATGCGCTGCTGGTCCTAAAGTTAAGACTGGAAACCGTTCTCTAATGCTGTAACACCTAGTTCTAGGTAGAGATCTTCTACTATCTAATGTCCCGCGCCTTCACATTTCAAAAGGCTTCAATTATTTAAAAAGCACCACCAACACTCTCAACACATGTGTGCGAGCTTAGAAAGCCATCAACTATGCGTTGAGAGTGTTGGTAAATACCCACACTTACAGCAAATAAACTATTTCATTTCAACTATTTCATTTCATTTCATTGGTGGAGCCTTTTGAAATGTGAAGGCGCGGGACTTTAAATAGTAGAAGATCTCTAACTAGGTTTTAGTGGCCTTTCGTCCTGGAGAAAAAGTATTATTTGTCTGATGCCACACCACACGGATCTATTTAAGTATATTATAAATTCCTTTTGAGATCACAAACCCTTGCCGGAAAACGGTCAGTCGTCAAACGCCGAACGCAATTAAAGCGCTAAGCTAATGGGCCCGGTGCATTGTCCTCGTTGGGCAGGAGCACAGGACCGCGTCGCGGCCGGCGCGCGCGCACGCCCACGGCCGACGACCCGCGCCGTAGTGCCTGCCGGTCCACTCTTACTATTTACTGTTTCCAACTCAACTCACAAACGATCTCTTTATTTTAACCGAGGAAAATTAAATGGACTTCGTGTTGCAATTGAACAAGCATTTACATTGACACGATGGCATAACGTGATATTACGACTTACCAATTTTACTAGCTAATGTTATCAACAACTAACTAAAATGCTTTCCTTTTAAATATGTTTTTCGATCTATCAACGAATAGAGTTAACCGTAGACGAAACTATATTTAAGCAAGTCTCACGTATCATATAACTGTATTTCAATCCATTAAGACCATCATAAAACATCAAGAGCACTTTCTAAAAGTTATTACGGAGTATATGGTTCATTTACCTTATTTCACAGTCGGCTCTAAGCCGGTGAAAACCGCGGCCCATTGGGAAATTAAAGTACGCGACGAGTTGGTGTTAATTTGTTGTGGCTTGTGACGCAGCACCGGCGCCGACGGCTTGCCCGGAACCGGCGGGTGGAGGGAGAGGCTGGGGTTGCTAGGTATAAGCAACAAACGTACGCGATGACTTCTTAACACATGTACGAACGAGGTCAAAGCTTATATTACATAAATGTACCCCGCCTCCCTCCTGCCAGTTATTGAATGTAAGGCAAGAAAACATGCCAAGCGGCATCAAGGAATCACCTTCAAAGGAATCCCATAACGGGTCCATTGATTCGGGTAACTTTCTGATATTCATTCGAAACGACCTTTTTACTGGAAAATTCATCTCCGAACTGAACACATTTTTATATAACATGCTCTCACGGTGACTTGAATGTAAAAACATTCACGTACATTCCTTTCAGTTTGCCTCGATCCCCTGGCGTGCCCCTGTTCCCCGGCGTCATTATTCAGGCTTCGTTAGAGCAAGGGCTGGGGCGAGAGACACGTCATGTCTAATGAGCTATACTTGCTCCCTACGCGTTTATTATGTAAAGAGTACGCCTAGAATCTGGCGCTCTCTTGCAAAAGCGATTTACATTTGGAGCGCAACGCGGCTCGTTATTTATTGTTCTTGTTCAAAGAATCAGGCCCTGCCCTCGTTAGTTAGTATATAACCTGCACCGTACTGTCGCAGGCGCCTAATACTCTAATGCGCCAGCGCCGTGTGACGTTCAGCAGTTTGTAAACATTCGTGATTTACGACGGCTTTACGCAGGATGAAGACGTCATTAGGATAATAATTATGATATCAAACGCAATGTATCAATTATATCAAATACTGGTTTTGTCCACGCAGTGTCCCAGAAACAGTCCTTGTCGTGGTATAACGATAGAATAATTAAACGCCCTCCATGCATGGCGTGTGTAAAAATACGTTTTTAATTTTATATGCGTTTCGCTCTTTCCGAGGCAGAATACCTAGAGCGAACAGAAAAAATGTAGATGTAACCGGATTGTGTGCGCACAGTGGTGTGAAAAAATAAAAATCTCCTCGTATCTAGCTCGCCGCTGCCCAAAAGTGGTTACCGGGAGTTGCGCTCATAGCCACAACTCACCTTGGCTGCTGATAACGTTTATACAATGAACATTAAATGGATTGCTCCATTAGCAACGTATCAATTTTCATGGCTCCCAATATACTGCGGCATCATCCAACAATCAAAATTATCTAACTTTAAATTCTTGTCTTACCTTAAAAATAACAACCTTTTTTTTAGTCAAATTGCGTCTTAATTAATACCATTCCATAGGTCCTATGTCATATGGCATAGGGTAACCCGCATTGAGTTAGCAGAGACTTTTTGTGACAGTACATTTCGCGTTCTGATTTAGCGGTAGTATAATAATGGTTTGTTAAACGATCATATCTTTCAATTCATTTTTCATTAGCTTCCATAAGACATGTCAAAAGTAAACTGATGATTGTTTCTTGTAGGTCTAAAGTACCTCCACTCGGCTCGGATCCTCCACCGCGACATCAAGCCCGGCAACCTGCTCGTGAACAGCAACTGCGTGCTCAAGATCTGCGACTTCGGGCTCGCGAGGGTCGAGGAGCCGGACGCTAGCAAGAACATGACGCAGGAGGTCGTCACGCAGTATTACAGGTGAGCCCTCGCTCTTACTCACGCAGTCATTGGCAGTCGACCCGTTGAAAAAAAAGCATGTACTGTGCAACGAGACGACTACGCCCTTGAGCGAAAGACTCGTGCAAGCGATTGTGACCCTAAGGTGGTACACCGCCCGCCAGTAACATGTATATAAAATCACGTGAACTAAAGTAAGGAAGAGAGGCTTCGCTAGGTGTTGTTTCCTCGAAACGCGTTTAATATTCATCAACTCGCTTGAGGCTGCTCAATGTATTACTGCTTTGTACCACAGCACTGGTGAATTTTGTAAGGCATTAGGATTCCTTGAACAGTTCCGTAACTTCCGTGAATTAAAGCGGCTCAGTGTGATAACCTATCAAATTGAAAGATCGCTTACCAGGTCTGGTTGCATTCACGATTAGGATCCTAGTTATTTTTCCTTGGAAAAGTCTGACCTATACTATAATCCATACTACTGATCAAAATCATAAATTAAAAAGTACCTTTGTACATATGTCTGTTTCCTCTTCACGCTTATTACGATGCACAGATTTAGATGAAATTCGGTATGTAGATAGTTTGATAGTTCGGTATGTTTTCTTCCAGGGAGGGCTACTTTTTATGGTAACTATGCTATCCATAGCGTACCTAGCTATATAACTAATTACGCTATGGATGGGAGGCAGAAGCTAGTTAAAAAATATAGTTATATTTATTGCCTGTCGACCGTTTAGAGGACATGCAGTATGAATTCGGGCAATGTCTATTTTTACAAGTCTCCGGACCAAGTATGTACTGCCTGTTATCGGTTCGCATCGCGTATCCAGATGCAACCAGAATTGTGCGGGAAACATCTTGTAATATCCGTCTAAACTCGTAATTTTTGACGGCTACTGTCCCAAGGCTATAATGAAATTACAACTCTTTGTATAGGTTTCAGACAAAATTATTGCCCGTTTTTAAGTCATGCTGTCTAATAAAAAGCCATTTTGTTCTTACAAAAGACAAGAGAACTGAAGAGCAACATTAAACTTCTGTATGCCGACCGAAGTCAGCGCCTCCTTGCGGCCGGGTCACGTTGGCTCCACGGAAACTTACTTGTTTTCGACTCGTTTTGCAAATTTCGCGGCAACGTGACGAAGTCCGTCAAGCCCCAGCTGAATGGGCGACTTACTTTGTTCAACGAGCTTTCGAAACTGAAATGACGAAATGCTTCAAAAAAAAACTTCGAGCAACACAAAACTGCTTGTTTGCGTTGTTATTGTACGCTCAAAAACAACATCGGTAAAGCTATATTCAGAAATGTTGCAAAACAACAAACAATTACCTACCCACGGTTATATTCCTCCACTTACATCCAACAATCTTTTTGCATTATTACACACTGTACTCAAAATGTCTGTAAAGTTTGTGTGCATGCCTCGTTTTAACAGATTACTGAAACTTAATTTATAGCAATCCATTTGTTGTATAAGGGGTCCAGTTAGTGTCTTTTCACCGATCATTCTTGTACCATGTTCAAAGTTTAAAATTTTGCGCGTTTCGTTTCCAGGGCACCGGAAATCCTAATGGGCGCGAACCACTACTCGGCTGCCGTGGATGTGTGGTCGGTCGGCTGTATATTTGGAGAGCTGCTCGGCAGACGGATCCTCTTCCAGGCGCAGAGCCCAGTACAACAGGTAAGTAATCATGCTAGTTTTCATCGGTTATATCGACGATGATGGCGGAAATGTTGCCATCGCCTAGGTTGTTCACTAAATACGAAACAAGATAACAAGAGTTCCCGGAAGAATTTTTGGATTAGCAAGCTGCTGGTACGTGTATACCAGTTGCGAGATTTATCCATCATGTTTAAATATAAATCATTTGCGCAAAATGTAAGCGTTGATATAATAACTATTTAAACAATGTTTTTAAGCAAATAATGCTAACGAAGACGTCTCGTACAAATTAAAATAATAGATATTTCAGAAGAAACAAAGTCAAACACTTTCAAAGCGATCGTCTTTACGTATTAATCGTTATAGGGAGGCAGGTGTTGGATTCCAATTCGCCATTTCGGTTCACTGACCGAAGCACTAACAATTTCAGTCAAGCGCCGCTTAAGATTACATTTCCGTACAAAGTCAAACAATGTCGTAGTACGTACTATATTTAAAATTATTATCATGTTGTAGGACGACTTGTGTAGCCATGGCTGCAGAACGACTACACGATAGTTGTGCAATGTAATATTCAGAAATTAAGATCTTAGTAGCTTAGTCCGGTAACTAAGCAGCGCTCGTTAAATATTTTACTATGAGCAGGGAGGGACAATGTAAATAAAATTATATATACCTACTGACAATCTCCCTCCCCCTCCCTCCCATTGCGGCGTACATCGGAAAAGCTCTGTATCAGAGAAATATCCAGGAGGCACTTAAATTTTTCATACAAAATCCGAGGCATTTAACATTTATTTCGGGCGTACAAAGGTT
>OZ020278.1:11360148-11428528 GCA_963971205.1 Aethes cnicana | reverse complement strand
GGTATGAACTATTATGACTAAAATCAATAAAATGCAGTTTTACAATATGTACAATTTAGTTTTTAAAACGCTAGTTTAATTCCTGGATTGAGTACTAGTTTTTTTTTAATCTATGAATGTAATTTAACTAGTCACTAAGTCCGGTATTACCCGGGTTTCAGATTGCACCGGTTTTTGCATTCCCTAATATATACCTACTTACATGGAAGTTAGTACATAATAATAAATATTATAAATCCATATTAATATATTAATCCATATCCATATCTAAATATATAAAAGAAGAAACTGACTGACTGACTGATTGACTGACTGACTGACTGACTGACATATCAACGCAGAGCCGAAACTACTGGTCGTAGAGAGATGAAATTTGGCATGCAGGTTCCTTGGGGAGCGTGGGGGAGCACTAAGAAAGGATTTCCCGAAATTCCCACGGGAACGGGAAAAAATGGGATTTTTACATTTTAATGTTTAGGCGCGTACGAAGTCGCGGGAAACATCGTAGAGATCTGAAATTTTGCATGCAGGTTCCTTGGGGAGCGTAGGGGAGCACTAAGAAAGGACTTCCCGAAATTCCCACGGGAACGGGAAAAAAATGTTTTTTTTACATTTTAAAGCGCGTACGTAGTCGCGGGGATCATCGTAGAGAGCTGAAATTTGGCATGCAGGTTCCTTGGGGAGCGTAGGGGAGCACTAAGAAAAAACTTCCCGATATTCCCACGGGAACGGGAAAAATGGGATTTTTACATTTTAATATGTCTGCGCATACGAAGTTGCGGGTTAAAGCTAGTTAATATTATACTTAAATGCGAAAGTAACTCTGTCTATTTGTTACCTCTTCACGCTTGAACCGCTGGACCACCGAAAAACGCATAGTTCCCGCGGGAACGCGATATAAAATTGCCTTTGTCCTTTCCCGGGATTCCAACTATCTCTATGCCATATTTCAGAGACAGACTTACTTTCGCATTTATAATATTAGTATGGATGTGTTTGTGTATTATCCATATTAATATTATAAATGCGAAAGTAAGTCTGTCTGTTTGTCTGTCTGTTTGTCTGTCTGTTACCTCTTCACGCTTTAACCGCTGGACCGATTGAGATTAAATTTGACATGCAGATAGCTGGGTTCCCGGGAAAGGACATAGGCTACTTTTTATCCCGGAAAAGTACATAGTTCCCGCGGGAGCGCGATAACCGAATTCCACGCGGGCGAAGTCACGGGCAGAAGCTAGTTTATTTATTTATATGTATTTATGTACCTACCTATATTTGTTCTGTACACCTCTGTGGAAACTACGGGCCTAACGAAAATGTTCGGGGCTCAATGTTTCTGTTTCCGTAGCCAGCGGAGGCGCGGGCGCGGGGACAGGGTGCGGGAGGGGCTTGCCGCTGTGCGGGGCAAATATACTCTGCTAGACACTCCCGCGCAGTGTTGCCAGTCCGTGCATTTTAGCGCTCGCCAAAACCGTGCTTTATTTTCCAGAAGAAACAAGCCGTATTTGCGTAAATTGGGTAATTTTAATACCAGGCGCGGTCCCAGACAAATATTGGGGGGGGGGCATGTTAACATTGAGGGGGGGGAGGGTGATCCCCACAACCCCCCCCCTAGAACCGCCACTGTTAAATACTTGATTGGCTAGCTAACCACTCACTCGTATGATATATATGACATTAAACAGAGCGGCTCTAGCCCATGTGGCGCCCGTGTGCAACCAGTACCTGGCTTCCTCTAGTAGGAGCGGGGTCAAAATGGAATATTTACAATTATAATTTCAAACGGAAATTCGGGTGTCAGAAAGCAAAAAGTATTTTATAAAAAAATCACAACTTTGTAGTTATTTTAAAAATATTTAATAAAAAAGTAAAAACTATTGTATGAAGAGAAATTCATAAATAGTCGCTTAATTTGACAAACGTCTTAGCCCCCTCACTAATTACCTGCGTCAATACTCAAGTGTCAAAAGTTCATTCTTACAGATTTTAGACTATAATTATTTATTAAGTACCTATAGGTATGACACATATCAAGCAACGTCGCGGTACCTACATTACACTATCTTACAAACAATCAAATAAAAAAGTATTTCGTTGTTCAAAGGTTAGGTACTTACCTATACATACAAGTAAGACCTAAATAAATACCTAAGTATACTAGCAGGAACATATTATAGTACATTACAGACCTAGGGTGGTTAATTCGTAAATGTCCCAGATCGCAGGTTTCTGTGGCCCTAACCGAAGGTGAGGGCCATAAATATGCGATCTGGGGCTTTACGAATTACCGCCCGTGGTTTGTCAAAAGTTTTACGTCTTGCCTTGGCCAAGAAGTGAGATTTTCTCTCCGCGTAGCGAGCAGAAAATCCCACTTTACGGCCAAGGGTGATGTAATAGTACGTTACAGACCTAGGGTGGTGAATTCGTAAATGTCCCAGATCGCAGGTTTCTGTGGCCCGAACCGAAGGGGAGGGCCATAAATAGGCGATCTGGGGCTTTACGAATTACCGCCCGTGGTTTGTCAAAAATTTTACGTCTTGCCTTGGCCAAGAAGTGAGATTTTCTCTCCGCGTAGCGGGCAGAAAATCCCACTTTACGGCCAAGGGTGATGTAAAAGTATTTTAACTTACCGTTGCGTTGTTTGTTGCGCACTGCACTAGGATAAACCAATGAAAATTCTAGATAGGTAGGTATACCTAGGTAAATTTATCACCATATATCACTATCACTCGTTGTTTGTTTATTTTTCTGTTTTTGAAGACCTCTGACCCCGATGCATGTCGCAACAATGGGGACTATCGTTTCTTTGCTCACCAGTTGGCGCCGCTGTTGACTACCCAAGTAACATTTTGGCCCTATAACTTGGGTTATCATCACTAAAAGGTCGAGTAAACGTCGTATAAAGGTCTTAGCGGTGACTACCAGTTGTATAAAGGCGTTTGGGAACACATTCTTGCACTATAAGCTAAAGAGCCAAATTATCCTATAAATTGTTGATGTAAAGGTTTATAGAACCATTTTATAGAGCTATTATAGTCAAGTGCTATAAAAACTTCAAATATAGCCACTAAAGATCTATGTTACTGTATAAAAGTGATTGAAATCACCATTATGTATCTAATTTACGCTATAAGGTTTCCCGGACAACCGCTATAAATCTTGCGTTTTAGCAGTGATGAACGTTCTACTATACAAGGTTTTTGCGATATTGTGGTTCCACAAATCACTCCTATAGTACATGGTCTTTAGTAGCCATAATGACGCCGTAATAGAGCGGTTTTGTTTTATAATCGATTTTTAGGACATTTTTATAGTACTTAAAAGAGTTCTAATTGTTTTTGAATCCCTATTATAGGCTCGTACGATAGTTGTGACTATGACTCTTTTATATGGCCAAAACGTTCTATAATGGAGTTTGTAGATCGGTCATAGGATAAAAAAGCACATAAAGGAAGTGAACAGTTACTTTTATACTCAAGCTTTGACATGACAGGAGTCGGTGGTACTATAGTGAGCCGATAAGGCCCACGGATGTACTTAATGGCTCTAAAGTAGAAATGTCTGTGAATTTAATTTTATAATATAAATATATTTTATTCAAAACTCAATTAAGGCGAGTAGTGAGGCAAAAATGCAAATTCGAGGTGTTTTTGTAACCATTTTTCTATAATTGTAACAAGTTGTCATCTGCAAAGTTTACGAATATGGAACACAAATATAGTCAATTAGTGTTTCTGGTATTTTATATCGTCTTATATGTAATGATTTGTACTATGGATGTCATTTAAGAAATCCTTAATCCTCCTATATGTAACCATTTATTTCCGCTTAGGAAAAAATCTACGTTGCCAAATTTTTTGCAAGTACTTTTCAGAATTTTATCTAGGGCTTGACCTACTAACTTATATGATAAATAGCTTTTAGACGAAAAACCTATGTGTTCCTTAGTGTATAATCACAAGTATCACAACACACATTTGCTGCGCTTGTTATGGTAGGCGTTTTGTTGAATTATGCGGCGTTTTTTATATCTTAAAATATTTTTATTTATTGATTAAAAAATATCTAAACTATCGTGATTACTAAAGAAAGAAGGATAAAAGTTCGTTTCATAAATTTGACTTTTATATTGGATTTGAAGTAGTGTTATTTTTCTATAACTTCATTGCATTAAACAGAAAGTTGTGGTTGAGAACAAGGCGACGTTGCGAGTTTCGGCACTCGTGTTGTTTACCTCGCGGTCGCGCGCGCTGTTGCCAGCTAGGTAGGTATCCCGAACTCGATCAGAGGACGCACAGCATGGTCGGCCTGCCGGCCGGCACTCGGAAATGAGTGAATAGCGAGTGAGTAACTAGCGAGAGAGTAAGTCGAGTGGAGTGATTTGTCTCGAGGATTTGCATTTTATTGTTGTTATAGATACTTATTTGTTAAGTGTTGTTTTGTTACTCCGTAATAGTGTTCTTGTTATAATATTGTTATTGTTACCTAGTGTTAAAATGGGTAATAAAAAGGGGAGAAGATCACACTGCTCTATAAAGTTGATACGAAAGCGACAAGGGCGAACCGCTTATTACCTCAAGAAAGTCGCTGAAAAGTAGGGTCGCTTCGCCTGTTTGCGTCCACTTACTGGAGTTGGCAAGTTTGAAGGTGAAAATAAAAATGTTCTAATTGAAATTTTGATTATAAAAGGGATGTAATGTATTGATTATATAGTCCTTTTCAATATAACTTATAGTTTTGGTCGAAACATCTGGTAGTTTTCAAAAAAACGACACAAATAGGCAAATTTAGGCGATTTACCCAGTTTGCGTCCACTTAATCCAGATTGCGTCCACCTATGGACCAATTCGCGTCCACCAACTTAGAAAAGGAATCTGAATTGATGTTTTTATAGTAACTAGCTTTTTCTCAAACATGCTCGGTAATGTTCGTGTTACTTTCAAAAAAAGAAGACGCCAGGCTGTCCATTGCCGGCCTTGGCCAGCAAAAACATTATTGTCGTGTGTGTTTTTTTTTAATTCGCTTGCTATTTGAGACACCTCTGTAGAGAAACTGACAAATCCATGGAGGTAATGAGTACAACTTCCATGGCCAAATCATCCACGGTCATGGAAGTAGTAAATACTGATGTGGGGTAAGTGCGCCTAAATTTATTTCGCCCCTATGCCTTGTAAACAGCCAACTACTAGTTGAGTAATATTTATAGGTTTCGATATATTTATGTTAGGCACACGTACCCCGAAACTGACAAATCCATGGAGGTAATAAGTACAACTTCCATGGCCAAATCATCCACGATCATGGAAGTAGTAAATACTGATGTGGGGTGAGTGCGCCTAAATTTAATTCGGCCCTATGTCTTGTAAACCGTGGTGGCCTAGTGGTTCGACCTACCGCCTCCCATGCAGAGGGTCGGGGGTTCGATTCCGGCTCGCACCTCTAAGTTTACTTATGTGCGAAATTCACTTTGAATTTACCACTGAGCTTTTCGGTGAAGGAAAACATCGTGAGGAAACCTGCACGCATCTGCGAAGTAATTCAAAGATGTCTGTGAAGTCCCCAATCCGCACTGGGCCCGCGTGGGGACTATAGCCCAAACCCTCTCGTGATGAGAGGAGGCCTGTGCCCAGCAGTGGGACGCAAATAGGCTGTAGTAGTAGTAGTAGTAGTAGTAGTAGTATGCCTTGTAAACAGCCAACTACTAGTTGAGTAATATTTATAGGTTTCGATATATTTATGTTAGGCGCACTTACCCCATCCTGGCGCACTTGCCCCGACTGACCTTACGTATTTTCTCTCTGTTTGAGAAAAGCATTATATATACCTCGGCCGCAATTGCGATTGCCGGACTCGTACTAATAGAATCGTCCGGCAATGCGCTACTTGGCGGCCTCTGCAATATTGTACTATTCCCCGCAACTTCGTATGCGCAGAAATATTATAATGAAAAACCCCGTTTTTTCCCGTTTCCGTGGGAATTTCGGGAAATCCTTTCTTAGCGGATGCCTACGTCATAACATCTACCTGCATGCCAAATTTCAGCCAGATCCGTCCAGTGGTTTGGGCTGTGCGTTGATAGATCACTATGTCAGTCAGTCAGTCACCTTTGAGTTTTATATATTTAGATGTACATAATATATATTTAGATTGTACAGAATGATCGGATTTTAACAATGACTTTATTCAAGAATATTTGACATTAAAAAATCATGATTATAATTAATAAAACCATGAACATTTTTTTTTCCAGACAGGCCAGTTTTCCTGCTGTTTGAACTTTATTATGAATGTAGTCATTTATCGGGGTTTTACCCTACATACGCATAATGCCTAATTGCATTGCATATTCTTAAACTACGACTTTGATACGAAAAAACATTAAAAATATGTAAATATCACTAGTACCATGTTCAGCATGTAAATTAATTAAAAAAGTATTCAATTCATAAAAAAAATATACAAAAAGTTATTATAAGCGGTGATTTGAACCCGCGCCCCTCTTGCGCTCTCATGTACTTACGTCATGATGAATTTGGACCGCTGGGCCACGGTAGACTTAAGACAGCGGGCGAAATTAACAATTGCTATCGTTGTAATTTACGTTAGCGTATTTGGCGCGGTTATTATTGAGAGGATCGGGCTCAAAACGCTCAAGGTCATCGACGGCTACAGGCGCCTTAATCGAGGGCGCATTGAAAATACTAAGCAAATCAAATACTATTCTATCAGTAAAACTTTAGTCGCACGTGCTTTTTGCAGCATTGATCGAAATATTAAATGTCTAAATAAGATAACATAAACTTACCACGTTAGAATATTACTCCTTTATATAATTGAATTATTTTTGTTGCCCGTCAATGAAGTTCACAGCAAAAACACACACTACCAAACTTGGCCGAGAAAGCGCCTCAGTAGGAATCACGGATTCTACTATAGACTAAAATAGGACTATAAGGGAACCAACGAACGCTACTACAGTATAAAAAAGCACTACATTAGCGTTACTGTGGCCCGTATGTCACTAAATTGTAATACGAGTCATCATTACATCACCTTTACAGACCTAAAACGTCACAACTAAAGCTGCTACGGTTCCACTATATCACTAAATGGAGATATAACTGCGCCAGATCGGCGTTACTCAACCTTCTATGGCCTTTTATAGGGCTAAGGTGGTGTTTTCAGAAATGTTCTATGGGCTACTATAGAACCAGAAATTGTTACTTGGGTAAGGTCCAGAGGTATCGGTAGCTGCCAAAGGCGACTTTATAAGATCGGCGCCAAAACAAAGTTTTAAATCTTGAATCGCATTAACTTTATTAATTATAAATAACTATCATCATATCGAGTAGCTATGCGGCAATGTAGAGCAGTTCCGTTTTGTTTGGGAAAAAAATACTCTCAAAGCGTTCACATTCATCGCCAAATAATCCATATTTGCGATAATTTCACGTAGGAGATCATTTTTCAACATGTAAATTAAAGAAATTATAATTTATGCCACGAAGCCCGCCAAAACCAGTGAAAAGTGAATGTTATTGGACCTCACGCGACACTAGCGCCTCTAGTGGCAAATTCACATTAGGTTTAGAATCAGCGTCAAAAAATTACAAGTTCATTATTATGTGACAAACAGAAGTCAAATTTGATTGACCAGTATTATTGGAATAAATACGATTTCAATGACAAATGTTTTTTTAGGGTCTGTCACAGTCGATTTTCTCCGAAACTACTGGACCGATTAAGTTCAAATTTGTTACGTATATGTAAGTTTGTGACCCAAAGACGGACGTGTAACGACCCTATTTTTGGGGGCTAAATTTGAAAAAATATTAATGAAGTTTTTCAAACTAAGTATATCGTGTGTGTGACATATCAAATGAAAAAAAAAAGTTATTTAAGAAAATAGGCGAAAAACTACCTTATCTCCGAAACCACTGGACCTAAAATTTTGGAAAAAATACGGAGGATAGTAATTGACCTATAGAGTACAGGAAAATTATTAAGAAGTCCAGGTATTTGAAATATCATATAAAAGAGCTTATCCTGTGAAACGGTTTGAAAATGACGTCACTGAAAATAATCAAGGGTCGGAACCCTCTCCACGCGAACTTAACTCGCTTCGCACCGGTTTTTTTAAAATATGAGCCATATAATTGCCAAGTCATTATATTTATTAATTTATCATAGGCAGGTACTAAATAAATGAACGACCGCAAAAGCTTACGAACGTCTCACACCACACGGGCACAACTATTTACGGTAGAAGAATTGTGGTGCGAGAGCATTTTTTTATATGTAATGTTTTTGATGGAATCTCATATCTTTTTGTATGTCCACTGTTTGACAAATCTGGACGATACGTCAGGCCCACTTACGCCAACACCGCTAACCCCGGGTTACCCTCTAACTTGGGCTCTATTTGAAGTTTTAATTAGGGCAAGGGAGATTCCCTATCACTGCGCTCATGCGTCACGGCGAGCTAAATTGAACTTTAAATCTAGCTGCTTAAAGTGCACCGCGACGCGAGAGCGCAGGGATTGGGAATGTCCCTTTCCTTATTTAAAACTTCGAATAGAGCCCCCTGACTTGGTTAATACAAGCTGATGGATACAACAAAACCAGAGTTAAAGCCTGTCTAACACGAGGTCAGAGGTTTGGTGCAAGTATTCTTGCTTTAGACGTCTTCTGCTGGACCTTTCGAACCGGTCTTGTGTCACTCGAATCCACCGTATCCACTATCCACGCGGCCTTCACCAGGTCTTCGCTGTATCTTGTTGGAGGCTTACCAACAGTTCGTCTGCCTTTTCTGGCCCCATCGTCTATCAAACCTGCGAGAAATGTGCGGTGTGACCCGCCCACTGACTGACTACTATGCCACTAATGCAGAGAGAAACCCGGAGCATAGTCCTCGCGATAAACTGCAAATGTAACATTGTTATTGCTATGTTACTGTATGGAATTACAAAGTTACATATGCCGTTTTTAAAATCGGGAATCTCAACGAAAAGTGGGATATGATTTAATGTTTTTCTGATTTTAAAAGGTAAACAGTGTTTATTTTCAAAATTTGAACTTTGTCTGCTAAAAGCCTACCTTGGAATTTTGATGATTATAAGTTTTGATGAATGTAAGGCACCTTAACTAGCAATATATTTTAAATTAGTCCTCACATTGTGCCCTTTTGGTAGTTAAAATTGCAATTTTCTAGCTTTATCAATAACGATGTTAGAGGGAGGGGGGTAGAAACAGCCTGAATGGCTTCAGAAAAGTATGGTACCTACCGGCTACTAACGGCTGTGCTCTTTTTTGCTCGACTTAGCGGGGGCAATGCCGTGCCCCCATATTAGGAAGAAACACTTCACAATGCCCACCTAAGAATACCAGGCGCTCTATTCGAAGTTTTAAAAAGGGGCTCACACGTTGTGGCGTACTTTAAGCAGGATTGAAAGTTCAATTTAGCGGGCAGTGAATATAACCCAAACCCTGAGGCCTGTATCAAGTAATGAGACGTTAAATTTATCGGTTGCCCTATATGAGAATCTACCCTTAAAATATTATAAACTAGCCCTTCTGCCCGCGACTTCGCCCGCGAGGATTCGGTTATCGCGTTCCCGCGGGAACTACCTGGTGGGTGTGTCAAGGCAGTGGGACAGGTCTTCCGCATCTGGCTTGCCTTAGCCGGCCATCCAGAGTGGAGTCGTGAGAGCTTGTCCTCGAGGGTGGATGTGGAAACATAAGTGATGAGTTGGCCTCGGTTTAAAGTCCAGTGACACCTCTCCACCCTCAGCCTTCACCCTCTGGCCATTTTTACCTAATGTTGCTATTATGGGGGCCCATCTAGTGGAGGGCTAGTCAGTCACCGTCTGCCAATTTTTTTATCACATGAGACAAGTATTATCTAGGGTGTCCGTTTGTCTCACTTAATCCACCACTTTCCCCACAATATCCCGGTAGCTTTTAGATCCCATCATTTCATCCGCCCGTAGTACTCATTGCATTTTCAGTAAATTGTCGAAAGGGGCTGTACGTGTTGGATTCGGCTCCGCGCACGCCTCCCAAAGGACCGGGACACTTATGTCCCGTGAGTGAGTACATAATAATCCATATCCATCCTAATATTATAAATGTGAAAGTGTGTTTGTTTGTTTGTTTGTCCTTCCTTCACGTCGAAACGACTGGACGGATTTGAATGAAATTTTGTATGGAGATAGTTTGGGACCCTGGGAATAACATACTACTACAGCCTATTTGCGTCCCACTGCTGGGCACAGGCCTGCCCTCATCATGAGAGGGTTTGGGCTAAGTCCCCACGCGGGCCCAGTGCGGATTGGGGACTTCACACACGTCTTCAGTCAGTACTTCCTCACGATGTTTTCCTTTACCGAAAAGCTAACACTAGCTACGCTAGTGTGACGCTAGCACATGGTAAATTCAAATTGAATTTCGCACGTAAGTAAACTTAGAGGAGCCAGAATCGAACCTCCGATCCTCGGCATGAGAGGCGGTAGGTCGAACCACTAGGCCACCACGGTTCCTATCATATAACATAGGCTACTTTTTATCCCGGGAAAACGCAAAGTTCCCGCGAGAACGCGATATCCGAATTCCACGCGGGCGAAGCCGTGGGCAGAAGCTATTAGTATACTTAACTAGCTTTTTCCCGCAACTTCGTATGCGCAGAAATATTAAAATGAAAAATCCCGTTTTTTCCCGTTCCCGTGGGAATTTCGGGAAATACTTTCTTAGCGGATGCCTTTGCCTACGTCATAACATCTGCCTGCATGCCAAATTTCAGCCCGATCCGTGCAGTGGTTTGGGCTGTGCGTTGATAGATCACTATGTCAGTCCGTCAGTCACCTTTGAGTTTTATATATTTAGATTCCTGCGTGACTTAAAAAAAGGAATTTAAAAAAAAAAGAAAAAAAATCGACTTCAAAAAGGCGCAAATGTAGGGTTGCCATCTGTTTGTATTTAGCCGGACATGTTTGCCTTTTTCGAGTTGTGTCCGGTCAAATATTTATATGTCCGGCCTGTCCGGCTTTTGTTTGGCTTTTTATTAGCGTCTCAAGCGAAGCAATGATTTGCCGAAATCTATGGCTACGAGGACGGGCGCAAACGAAACTCAATTTCCAAATCACTTTCTAATGTAGAATTTTACTACGAACTACTGAAATTACGCGGAATATTATTTTGCAATTCCAAGGACTCATTCCGGACGCAACAGGGATATTGAGAAGCTATGGAACGTCAAAACGTCACAGCTGGGCACAGGCCTCCTCTCGTCACGAGAGGGTTAGGGCTATAGTCCCCACGCGGGCCCAGTGCGGATTGGGGACTTCACACACATCTTTGAATTGCTTCGCAGATGCATGCAGGTTTCCTCACGATGTTTTCTTTCACCGAAAAGTTCAGTGGTAAATTCAAATTGAATTTCGCACATAAGTAAACTTAGAGGTGCGAGCCGGAATCGAACCCCCGACCCTCTGCATGAGAGGCGGTACGTCGAACCACTAGGCCACCACGGCTTTTACTAACTAGGTCACCACGGCTTTTTTATTTTTTATTGTTGATATCTATCTTTTCAAAGTATTCATAATGAGCATGTGTACACTGTTCCTTGCGTTTAAAACACTTGGAAATTATCTCTGTCCACTCTTTTCCAATTACCTCGGAAATGAAGAAATTCCAGGCAGCTAGTGCATCTTCCTTGCACTCAGATCTCTTTCCTTAATTTTTTTCTTTAATTTTGGGGAACAAGTTAAATTCTTAAGGTGCTAAATTAGGGAAATATGGTGGGCGAGTCAAGATAAACACATTTTATAATTAAAAAAAATCAAGTGTTCTAGCGGGCTTGTTTGGCGAGGCGTTGTCGTGGTGCCAAAGAAGGTGCCGGATTTGTGACTTCAGTCGCTTGTCACACCAAGCTGATAATACTGCGGGGGCACCACACTTCAAAAATTTAAAAAAAAAATGTTGCGATGTTGTGCTAACGATATTTCATGGTGAACTTACGTGAGCTAACGATTGTCTAGCTATATAGTGAAAAAAATTGGACATTTGTTGAATGGGGTGGCTAGCGTGAAGCTGGCCAGCCCCACAAATATTTGGCAATTCGTTGCCATACGAAAGTGAACCTTAACGTGTGGCAATAAGGTTTCATTTCGTATGGCGGTAAATTTATTCCTGACAGAGATTTATGTTTTAATTTTTTCTGGCTAATCTAATGTGGTCCTAACCTTCCTGATGGCTGAACTGTCGTGAACTAACGATGCCTAAACCGCATGCAATTTTTATTTTGAGATAGGGACTGTGGGGTGGCTAGCGTGAACTTGGCCACCACACTAGAAAAATAAAAAATAAAATGTTGCGGTGTGGTTCTAACAATTTTTTATGGTGAACTTACGTGAGCTAACGATTGTCTAGCTATATAGTGAAAAAAATTGGACATTTGTTGAATGGGGGTGGCTAGCGTGAAGCTGGCCAGCCCCACAAATATTTGGCAATTCGTTGCCATACGAAAGTGAACCTTAAAGTGTGGCAATAAGGTTTAATTTCGTATGGCGGTAAATTTCTTCCTGATAGAGATTTATGTTTAAATTTTTTCTGGCTAATCTAATGTGGTCCTAACCTTTCTGATGGCTGAACTATCGTGAACTAACGATGCCTAAGCCGCGTGTAATTTTTATTTTGAGATAGCGACTGTGGGGTGGCTAGCGTGAACTCGGCCACCACACTTCAAAAATTAAAAAAAAAAATGTTGCGGTGTGGTCCTAACGATATTTTATGGTGAACTTACGTGAACTAACGATTATCTAGCTATATAGTGAAAAAAATTTGGACATTTTTTGAATGGGGTGGCTATCGTGAATCTGGCTCGCCCCACAAAGATTTTGAAAAAAATCCATGAAGTCATGTGATCCTAACGATTTAACTATGTGAACTAACGTGAACCAACGATGAACTAACGATTTAGCGATGCCTTTTGTGGGTAGAAAAAATGGGGTGGTCAGCTTCATGGCCATCAATATCCTTTACACATAAAATAAATATTTTCGATTCTGCGCGTCTGGTGGGAATCGTACATTAGGAGTGGCAAGCAAGGCCGGCCCTCCTAATGGTAAGAGGTTACCGTCGCCCATAGACGCTTGCAAGTCTTGCAATTACCAGAGGCATGACTCGCGCGCGCTGCCGACCCTGTAAAAACCTTTTCACTCCCGGTTTGAAAACTAACTGCAGACGGTGATCTCCAGAACTGCCGAAATAGATGAGCATTCGTGTGTAGGTATTTATGATTGAATGATTATGAAATAAAGAATTGATTGATTGATGATACAAAAAAAAATAGTTTTCGTGACATGAATATTTCCAAATCGAGTTTAGAATAGGGAAGTTAGTTATTGTAATCATGGTGGAGGCGTATCTATCGAAAACTGCTTAGATGCTAAAGGGAACTCCTGAAAAATAATATTTTTCCTGACTCCCGTACCTACTGGCAAAATGTGAAAATCTCGATTATTATTGTTTTCTAGCTGGAACTCTTGCTGAGTGTTCTCATAGAGGCAGAACTATGTGTTTTCGAAAGTATTTCTTTCAAAATACTCGAAAACTGCTGAGATGCTAGCTTTTCTAGTATGAAGTTAGCATCTCATAAAATTAGATCGTACTTTTTTTTTCAAAATCGGCATATCTATGTTATATCAATATCAAGAACTGTATTACTAATGGAGATGCTACTAGAATTGTGGACATTGGGCGCTAGAACTGCCGAAATAGATGTAGCATTCGTGTGTAGGTATTTATAATACAAACATAGTTTTCGTAACATGAATCTTTCCAAATCAAGTTTGGAATAGGGAAGATCATTATTGTACTCATGTTGGAGGCGTATCAATCGAAATCTGCTGAGATGCTAAAGGGAACTCTAGAAAACTAACATCTTTCCTAACTCCCGTACCGGCATTTGTTACAGAAATGTGAATGTCACGTTTTTTATTATTTTCTAACTGGAACTCTTGCTGAGTGTTCTCGTCTCTACGAGAACTATGTGGTTTCGAACGTATTTCGTGCAAAACACTCGAAAACTGTTGAGATGCTAGCTTACGTTGTGTGAAGTTAGCATCTCATAAAAATTTGGTCGTTCTCTTGTTTATTCAAAAATATTCACACCTATAAGTATGGTATACCTAATGTGCATATGAATATCAAGAACGGTATAACTGCTGGAGATGCTACTAGAACTGTGGCCACTGATCGCTAAAACTGCTGAAACAGATGTAGATAGCATTCGTGTGTAGGTATTTATAATACAAACATAGTTTTAGAATAGAGAAGATAGTTATTGTAATAGTGTTGACGGCGTATCTATCCAAATCTGCTGAGATGCAAATGAGAATTATTGAAAAATACCACCCTTCCTATTATGAAAATGTGAAAATCACGATTTTTATTGTTTTCTAGCTGGAACTCTTGCTGGGGCAGAACTATGTGTTTTCGAACATATTTCTTTCCAAATACTCGAAAATTGCTGAGATGCTAGCTTTTGTAGTGTGAAGTTAGCATCTCGGAAATTTTGATCGTTAATTTTTTTTCAGAAATAGGTTCACCCAATGGTATATGTATATGAATATCAAGGACTGTAAAACTAACATCTTGAGATGATACAATAAATATGGACAGTGATCGCTAGAACTGCTGAAATACATTCGTATCTACGTATGTATAATTAAAAACATAGTTTTCGTGACGTAAATAATTTCCAAATCGAGTTTAGAATAGGAAAGTTAGTTATTGTATAAGCTGGAACTCTTGCCTGAGTGTTCTCATAGAGGCAAAATAATGTATTTTCGGATGTATTTCATGCAAAATACTCGAAAACTCTCGAGATGCTGGGTTTCGGAGAATGAAGTTGGCATCTCATTTTTATAATTTCCGCTATTTTTCGAAAATGAGCAGGACTATGGAAAATAACTATCAGGAACTGTAGAACTATTGGGGATGCAACGAGAACTGTCGAAAAAACTCAAAAACTCTTGAGATGCTAGGTTTACGATTGTGAAGTTGGCATCTCATTTTTAAAATTTCCGCTATTTTTCGAAAATGAGCAGGACTATGGAAAATAACTATCAAGAACTGTAGAACTATTGGGGATGCAACGAGAACTGTCGAAAAAACTCAAAAACTCTTAAGATGCTAGGTTTACGATTGTGAAGTTGGCATCTCATTTTTAAAATTTCCGCTATTTTTCGAAAATGAGCAGAACTATGGAAAATAACTATCAGGAACTGTAGAACTAATGGGGATGCAACGAGAACTGTAGAGAAAACTCGAAAATTCCTGAGATGCTAACTTTTGGTACGCGAAGTAAGCATCTGTTTTTTTAAAGTTCGTTATTTTTCGAAAATGAACAGAACTATGGAAAATAACTATCAAGAACTGTAGAACTATTGGGGATGCAACGAGAACTGTCGAAAAAACTCAAAAACTCTTGAGATGCTAGGTTTACGATTGTGAAGTTGGCATCTCATTTTTAAAATTTCCGCTATTTTTCGAAAATGAGCAGAACTATGGAAAATAACTATCAGGAACTGTAGAACTATTGGGGATGCAACAAGAACTATCGAAAAAACTCAAAAACTCTTGAGATGCTAGGTTTACGATTGTGAAGTTGGCATCTCATTTTTAAAATTACCGCTATTTTTCGAAAATGAGCAGAACTATGAAAAATAACTATCAAGAACTGTAGAACTATTGGGGATGCTACTAGAACTGTAGAGAAAACTCTAAAATTCCTGAGATGCTAACTTTTGGTACGCGAAGTACGCATCTGTTTTTTTAAAGTTCGTTATTTTTCGAAAATGAACAGAACTATGGAAAATAACTATCAAGAACTGTAGAACTATTGGGGATGCAACGAGAACTGTCGAAAAAACTCAAAAACTCTTGAGATGCTAGGTTTACGAATGTGAAGTTGGCATCACATCTTTAAAATTTCCGCTATTTTTCGAAAATGAGCAGAACTATGGAAAATAACTATCAGGAACTGTAGAACTATTGGCGATGCAACGAGAACTGTCGAAAAAACTCAAAAACTCGTGACATGCTAGGTTTACGATTGTGAAGTTGGCATCTCATTTTTAAAATTTCCGCTATTTTTCGAAAATGAGCAGAACTATGGAAAATAACTATCAGGAACTGTAGAACTATTAGGGATGCAACGAGAACTGTCGAAAAAACTCAAAAACTCTTGAGATGCTAGGTTTACGATTGTGAAGTTGGCATCTCATTTTTAAAATTTCCGCTATTTTTCGAAAATGAGCAGAACTATGGAAAATAACTATCAGGAACTGTAGAACTAATGGGGATGCAACGAGAACTGTAGAGAAAACTCGAAAATTCTTGAGATGCTAGGTTTACGATTGTGAAGTTGGCATCTCATTTTTAAAATATCCGGTATTTTTCGAAAATGAGCAGAACTATGGAAAATTACTATCAGGAACTGTAGAACTATTGGGGATGCAACGAGAACTGTCGAAAAAACTCAAAAACTCTTGAGATGCTAGGTTTACGATTGTGAAGTTGGCATCTCATTTTTAAAATTTCCGCTATTTTTCGAAAATGAGCAGAACTATGGAAAATAACTATCAGGAACTGTAGAACTATTGGGGATGCTACTAGAACTGTCGAACAAACTCAAAAACTCTTGAGATGCTAGGTTTCCGAGTGTGAAGTTAGCATCTAATTTTTTAAATTTCCGCTAATTTTCGAAAACGGGCAGAACTATTCAAGATAACTATCGAAGGCTGTAGAACTATTGGGGATGCTACTAGAACTGCACAGAAAACTCGAAAATTCTTGAGATGCTAACTTTCGGTTAGCGAAGTTAGCATCTCATTTTTTAAAGTTCGTTATTTTTCGAAAATGAGCAGAACTATGGAAAATAACTATCAAGAACTGTAGAACTATTGGGGATGCTACTAGAACTGTCGAAAAAACTCAAAAACTCTTGAGATGCTAGGTTTCCGAGTGTGAAGTTAGCATCTCATTTTTTAAATTTCCGCTAATTTTCGAAAACGGGCAGAACTATTCAAGATAACTATCGAGGGCTGTAGAACTATTGGGGATGCTACTAGAACTGCAGAGAAAACTCGAAAATTCTTGAGATGCTAACTTTCGGTACGCGAAGTTAGCATCTCATTTATTAAAGTTCCGTTATTTTTCGAAAATGAGCAGAACTATGAAAAATAACTATCAAGAACTGTAGAACTATTGGGGATGCTACTAGAACTGTCATCAGATTGTGAGATGCCCGAAATTGATATGCTAAGTTCACAGACATCGAGTGTTTCTAGTTTTATCTAACACGATAATCTATAAGATAACTCGATCCGATGCCCTTTCTCACGGGTCCAATAGGTAACAACTGACAACATAGAGTTCATCACCTCACAGCCCGGAAAACCTCTCAAAAAGTTCCATACAAACTTTCACCCCCTATTTTAAGGAGTAGGGGCAAAATTTACAGATTTCTTGATTTTTATGTTGTCAGTGTGCTAATTCTAGCTTACTTCAGAAAGTGCCCCAACATTTTGATGATCATCAGTTAGTGAGTGAGTGTGTGACGAAAGTTAGGTATTTTAGATATTAATAAAATCTAAAGTAGGTACTATAATAGCTATTCGTTTGAAACTAAGCATGTTTGCTAAATATTCTCTTGTAATTATATTCTGAAAATTTGTACTTTCTAGCAGTATCCAGACCGACAAAACGCTTCGAAAAAAGGTAGGTATAGTGTCCTGCGCTGCCGTTGCCTCGTCTTGGCGGAGGCACTACCTTGCCCCCCGATACATACTGGTTTCAAAAATTCAAACAATTTGATCTCGACGCAGGCTTTTCCTACCTACAGTTTTATATGCTGACCAAATGAAGCATTTCTGTCTTATCGTGTATAAACATAGTATGAACCCCAATAAGTTACTATTCAAATATCTAATTCAACAGCGAAACATGAACCCAGCCAATTAGTAACAGCCAAGTAAGCCATTTTGACAAAAACTGCTTTGATACACTACTCCGTCTAATTTCCAGACGGAATCTTTGAAACTAAATGTTCTAATGGCCGAATTAGATTTAATTGGGCCCCGTTTAGGATAGACGCGTCTGGTTCCTTGGTTAAGGCTTGGAGAATGAGGTTACTTCGTTAACGACACACGTGCTCCGTCGATATCTTCGTGAGCGACACATCTGTGGCATTGCATGTGGGCTGTGAATTGCTTGTTTTTTTTTTACGCTACATCCGAGATAATTCACGAAAGCCTTAAGAAGACAAAATTCCGTTTGTATTGTAATTTACATGAAAAGAAGTCCTGCAGCAACTATAGAATGCGACCCAAGTTTTCAGCTCCCAATTATTTTCTTCGTTAGTAAAAGTTCCAGCCTCATAATATTCGAATGGTCACTTATTAAGGATGTTAAAATAATAATTAGTTGAAAATATCCTACGACAAGGTTGCAGCACCGCTCGGCGACGTATAATTCCACTAATGGCTACGATTATATGCTATTACGAAATGTCTACCAGATAATAATGAAGATAAAGTGGGGGATTACAAGGAAACGGCCGTGGCATTCTGTGTGCTCTCCTAATCATCGTTCCGTGCCCGTAACACTCCCCTGTTCGTCATGAACCTCACCCAACCGTATATAGACAGAAATATATTATTATAGTTTTATCTCACGAAAGTGGTAAAGTTGCGAGCGGACGACGAGGCCATTATTTCACGAGCACGCTTTCGAAAAAGCAATGTGGTTTTTGCTTTTTACATGGCTGCTACTAAGCGAAATATGTGTTATTTTAAAGCAGAAGCGTACCTTGCTGATACTTACGGCACCCACCTCAATCAATTCAATCATATTTGAAGCGTGACTAATGTAGTAAAACAATTTCATGGCAACAGATTTGCATAGAAGTTCACGACCGACCTAGCCAACGTAAACGTACACCTTATCGATAAGTTTATGAACGCGTCACTGCTCTTTGTGAGTAACCTTTTAGCCGCGCCTCGAGCGTCCATTCAAAGGCAAAACTAGCTGAGATTATACAGTAAATGTATCAAGAAAACATCAACAAAAATTTTCGCCTACGAGAAACTTGAAGATATCCGAATACCACCCGAGTTTTTTTTAATAAAATGTCATCAGAGCGAATACACAGTTAAAAGCTTAAACGCAGGTAACAGACGGATTATTTCTACCTGTGTAACATGAAACCGTTTGCCGGCAAACAGGTAAGGAAGGGTCCTCCTTCGCCCCGCACTCTATAAGCTAGTAGACACGACGTCAATCCCGATTATTCGCGAATTTCGGATACAACTATTTTATTCTCCTAAAAATACCTTTCTCTACGAATTGCTGTACATGAATTTGCAAATATGAGATCAAATCAGACTACATAGCCATTCCATCACAGACACAACAACAGCTTTCTTGGGAAATGATTTCCTCCATCGTAAAGATCATTGGTATTTACCTCTCACTCTCACTCACTCAGTCAGTAGTGCGTGGCAGAATCTGAACCCATCACCAAGAGTCTCAAGAGAAGCAACATACAAAAGTGTGCAGTATATTTACCTACTTATAATATAGTTATTATTAAGACTCTTTAGATTTATCACGAATCCGTAGCTAATATTGTGGCCTAGGCGTTCAGCCGTAAAAGCAACTTATTGTGCTGAAATAAATGAATAATAGGTGTATATTGGCCAATGGCTCGCTGTCACCGTAGTTGACAGGATAACCAATAAAGTACCGCGAAACTGAGGTAATATTGTTAACTTGCCATTATTTTAAGAATATGAAGTTGGGTTTCCAGTTTTGTTGAAGACTATTCTCCTACGAGGTTAGTGTACCTACAGAGTAATGTTTTTTTTATAGTGCTTTAACATTTTGGGCCACACCCGCCATCGGCAAATCAGCCCGCGCCCTCGGTGATTAATTCAGTTAGTTCTGTTATTAAGTAGACCTTCCTTCCTTATACTATTGGCCGGGACATGTCCGTTTGATCTAGGGCGGGACCGCACGAGAGCCACGTAAGATGTGATGCGGTCGCTAATGATATTAGCGCACGTAGGCGAGCTACAGTCGACGAGGTACCTTTTAGTTGTGTGGTTATAAAACTTCTAAATCACAACATGCTGTTGCGGTAGTGAAGCGGCTCCAATGGGCTGATATCGTCATCTCATGACAAAGCCCAAAAATAAAGATTAATTAAAATAAGAAGTTCTATAGCCAAAAGTAGAAGCTAGCGTTTATTGGCGACGTGTAATACCTATTTAATATATTACTTTCGATATCTACAATAGTCGGGTGTGAAAATACGACTTTTTAAATGAGACAACAGTGAGCTATAAGTAAGTACCTACCTACCTAGTGCACGCCTTGCACTCCTCTAGAATTAACTAACTAACATGAAAATAAGTGAACATAGGGATAGGTATTTAGATTTACAGTAGACCTTACCTTTACCATCTCCACGAGAATGAATTCACTGACATGACAACACCACATCAACAGTTTAACGTCCCACAGCTGGGCACGAGCAATCAAGCATCTATCCGAGTTTTGGCTTACTCCCCAGGCGGGCCTTGTGCAAATATTAATCCATAATGATGATAATAAATAATAATATGGCGCACACCAAATAGGGATGACGACAGGGTGAAGAAATCTAAATTCTAATTAGTCCGCCAGTCAGGTAATAAAAAAATATTAGACACGTATTTTTTGTTTTATCAAAGTAACAAAGAATGACTAAGTTAAAACGCATTAAAGTTGGAGAGTGGGGGCTAACTACGTCACCGTTAGGTAGGTATAAATCGTACCTAACCGTGACGTCACGCGACATTTCAACTCATTACATCTCCGTATATAAGAAAAAATACGTGTCCAATACTTTTCAATAATCTTCCTGATAGACTAAGGAAAAAAGAGTTGTCGTCTCCCCTATTACTACCGAGCTCTATCATAGCATTTATTATCCTTGTTTATTCAGTAAGGTACAGCCGCGTAGCGCGCCCAAGTGACATTTTAAAGCCCTTGCTGACCTTTTATATTTCATGGACCTATAGGTTTTTGTGTAAGCATTCACGACAGGGACATTAGCAGCTTCAGTTCAATCAATACCACCCACGCAGCAGGGAATGATGGATTCCCCTCAATGCTAGTCTGTATTCCCTGTATGTAGGCAGACGAACTATTTTTTACCTCCTACTGAGTGAAGTTTTATGAGCATACATGTTAGGTACCAGGTAAAATAATTTTAGAAAGAAATAACGATTATGTTGTATGGAGATGGGAATTTGACGAAGAAATAGTGCATTTCTGCCGAGTTAGTACTCTACTACTATTTCATGAGCTTTAACTTTAACAGACAGAGCAGATAAATAAATGCTCTTGAACAGTACGGCGACGGTCACTAGCAAACGAACTATGAAGAAACGATGTCAATACTAGCAAAGATGAACTTGGGGACGCCTACGGCCCTACGCCTATCGTATTGTGCGCGACTAGCTCGTTCATTATTTTTTACCTAACGCTACACAACGAAAAATGCAAAGCAGGGCTCGAATAAATTAAGAGAACACCCGAATGTTAATGTTAAAAGAAGCCCCGATTTAAATTCAACGAACGAGTGTAGTGCCGAGGACAGGGATGGGAGCGCAGACCCCGGGCCTGGTTTAGGGCCCTCGAGCGGCGATCGACTCGGTCTCGGTATAATCAGGCGCGCCTCCCCTCGACGCGGTCGTTCACACACAATCGACGCGGCAAGCGCCATCGGAGCCCTACCTACGCACGACTCGACACAAAGCATCCACCCATACCAAACCTAACAACCCCCGCTGCACTGCTTCAACGGCGAACCGATTCTCAATCAACGACCAAGCATTAAACCTTACGAGCTAGTCGTAAAGTCGTGATTCGTTTGAACTACGAGGACGCTGCTCGCGTTGCATTCATATCGATAATAAACACAGTGCGTATAAAACAGAAACTACGCTCAGTGGAATAAAGTGTAGATTCTATTGAAGACGGCTGCGGTCGCTAGGTGCGCGCGATGTGCATTCGATTGCGGGAAACATGAATATTGAAAACCGCTCTTATGTCGTTCATGCTAGATCAAATACACGTCAACGGGCGATAGAAACACCACGTGTTTACAGAGGGCATTGCAGATTACAGCCAGTGAACCAACGTTACTATCACGAAAGTTAGTTTGGCGCACGTGTTAACTTAAAACAACATCGAGTGTTTATATTACTTTGAAACGTCAATCGCACCTATTTTATTTATGTTCGCGACAGTAGCAGTATTTTCGCATTAAACCAAGATTGTTCATTGTTCACACAAATTACTAAGGGAAATGTTGTACCTATAACCGTGTGGTACTTTAACGATCAGCTTGTTTTGAAGTAAAACGTAGGTAATGGCTGGTGGGCGAGTTACGTATTAGAGCGATTATTAACGAGTATAGAATCCAAAAAAATATTTTGTTTTGCTATCTTGCCTCAAACTAGGGTTTAGTTAGCCGAGGAAGCGTATCCATCCAGGGAAGTTGACACCTAATAACATAGGTAGGTATTATTTCTTCTTAATGAAGTAAAAGTCGAAAGGTTGTACAGAACTCCAAACCTATGGCGATTCCTCCCTAGTCTCTCTACCACAGAATATTTAATAGTACTACATACAGAATGGCCACGGAATCACCCGCCTGAATCTGGCCGGCGCGCAACTCGCGCCCAACTCGCTCTTACCGTCATTTGTTTCATCCGGAGATGGTGAGTGAATCATTGGCCCGCGTACTGGTACACATACGTTTACAAGTATACAGACGTCCGTGCACGCACACAGACGTCCTCGCACGCAAACATTAACACTTCATTCAAATTGCGATCGAAATCGTGCATTTATAAGGCTGTGTCCGCCGTGTGCTCTCTACACTCACGTGCAGTGCAAAAAAGTATGTTATTCATTTCTATCTGAGACGATCTTTGTTTCCAGCACAAAGCAGTGCCAAAGACAATGACCAGTGACCGGTGCCACGTGACATTTGGCCCGGCCTTGTTCGATAATTTCAACACGGATGAGTAGG
Source organism: Aethes cnicana (assembly GCA_963971205.1). Taxonomy (NCBI): domain Eukaryota; kingdom Metazoa; phylum Arthropoda; class Insecta; order Lepidoptera; family Tortricidae; genus Aethes; species Aethes cnicana. Next base: position 11,405,382 of record OZ020278.1, on the reverse strand, counting down.
CAATTTTATTATTTCAATATAATCGAGTTCATTCGAAATGCACTTTCGCATTGTGTGTGCGCCACAATGGGTGGTGACAGGACTATTGGACTAAGACTTCGAGATGTTATAACGGCGGTTCGTCCATTGTCATTACCTATACTACTGTCTCTGAATTCTCTGATGGGTTCGCCACGCCTAGGGTTGCCATCTGTTTCTATTTTAGCAGGACATGTTTGGCTTTTTCGAGTTGTGTCCGGCCAAATATTCATATATCCGGCCTGTCCGGCTTTTGTTTGGCTTTTTGGTAGCGCCTCAAGCGAAGCAATCATCATCACTACAGTCAGTCATGTCAGTACTGATCGAGGGAAGCTAAAATTTGGCAATTGAAGGTTCCTTGAGGAGTGTAAGGGAACTCTAGGAGAGGATTTCCCAAAATTCCCACGGGGACGGGAAAAAAGGGGATCTAACATTTAAAAAAAAGGTATGTCCGGCTTTATAAAGTCGTGTTTGGCTTTTAGTTGTGGACGTTGTGGTGATGTCAGGCTTTTAGGGTAAAATGTCCGGCTTTTTCCTTGGCAGAGTCCGGCTTTTTCACTTTAGGAGATGGCAACCCTAGCCACGCTACCGTGCGCTGAATCTAGAATGCACTAGACACGCCACGTAGACAGGGGCTATATTCGTAGTCTTAAATAGGGACAGGGAGATTCCCTATAGCATCGCTCACGCGTTGTGGCGTTGTAACCGAACTTTAAGCAGCTAGATTAAATGTTCAACTTGAGCGCCGTGACGCTATGGTGACGTGTGAGCGGTGCTATAGGGAATCTCCCTGTCCCTATTTAAGACTTCGAATACAGCCCCAGCCATAAACCAAGAGAAACGTGAAAAAAAACGTTGACAGAAATAATGTACCTTTTTACTTAAGATAGGTACGAATCTTTAGTGCAGACCGCAAACCATGTATTGAGTTCAATAATATTTCTGTGGTCCAGACAATAAAACAAATATTATTCTAGTGTCTGCACTGTCAAATTTATCATATAAATTGTTGGCAGTTTCAAGGTCATTCCAAACAATACAAAGATTTATTTGGAATGTGGTATAGGGCACAATCATATTTACATTGTTATTAATCAAGATTAATAATGTGTTTAATGCCGATGTGAACAAGCACAATAACAATTGGATACCTATGTTCACATGGAGTTACCTTAGCTTAGTCGAAAAACATTCAAAATAAGTTTTACCATGTTATGACCAAGTTAGATCTATTTTTTGTCCAGTTAACCCCTATATCCTAAATTGCGTCCAAACCGTTACAGCGTTTCCAAGATGTTTGTATGGTGAAAATATGTAGCTTAAAATGAGTTAATATAAAAAATGTGACACCTTATTAGCTTGAAAAGAAAATAGCTACCTACTGAATTGAATATCAAAGGTCTTACTTATAGAAAGAAAGGGTATATCATTGTTTTTGGGTACAGAAAAGGGGAAAACCTTTCATACATCGGCATAATTAATAACAGAAGACCGTTTTCAAAATGTTACTGCTGACATTTTTTTTTAAAGAAATATTGAAAGACTATCTTTTATATTCAGTGGTATTATATTTTTTATAGGTATAAGCATGTTTTATTTAAATTTGAATAGTTTGGACACAATCCTTCATAATTTTTAGTAGGTATCTCTAACCTATCTTTTAATACATACCTACAATGAGCCTCATCTAATCTCTATTACAACCTATCTATCAATATTATCATTTTCATTTCCATTTCATTATAATACATAGCTACTGTACCCAAGTTTATAGAAATGATAAATAAATTATCAGGAAATCGACCTAGGTATAATATCTACAAAAATATAGGTATAATCAGGTTAATCAGAATTGAGTGTTTATTTATTTATTTATGATATTTTCAAATAAAGGCTTACAGTGTGATACCAAAATGACAATATCGTTAGTTACTTGAACTTTATGGGACTAATTAGGAACATAGGTACGTATATTAGAAAGAAATTCAAAAAGCAAGTAGATTTCTTATCACACAATCAGGAGCAAAGATATATTTAGGTATATATATACTGCTACAGCCTATTTATGTCCCACTGCTGGTCACAGGCCTCTTCTTCTGTCATCACTAGAGACTAGAGGGTTTGGGCTTCAGTCCCCATGGGGGCCCAGTGCGGATTGGGGACTTCACACACATCTTTGAATTAATTCACAGATGTTTTCCTTCACTGAAAAGCTCAGTGGTAAATTGAAGTTGTAAGTATTTAGCACATAAGTAAACTTAGAGGTGCGAGCTAGAATCAAACTCCAACATTAACACATTCATTCAGTGTGAGAAGAAAAACAAAGAATCTTAAATTATTTACATATGTGATGTGAGATGTCCCATTAGGCACACTTTCTTATTAATAAACCATGGAATCATGATTCATATAATCCACACTGCATCAAATGCTAGGTACTTGGAAACAATGCCAGGTTTGATCCCGGGTCACACCTCTAAGTTTACTCATATGCCAAATTCAAATTAATCATAGTAATGCTATAAGTGGCATAAACAAGTGGAGTGGATATTATGTTACACTACTAGGAATAGGTTAATTATGAAAGGTCAGTGATGCATGATCATGCAAAGTACAATTCTATAATACAACATGATTTTCACAGGTATATTGAACGAAAGTGATTGAAATATCACTATCACACATGATGACATGACATGACCTTAAAAAACATGCAAAACATGAAGATCAAGCTTGCAGAATATAAACCAATGTGAGGTGTGTACAAGGTGTGTAGTCTACATGAAAATTATAAAGCAGGTTTAGACGAAAAAGATTTCACTACATTGAAAAGAATGAGGCACCAGCTAGCTGTATTGTTTTTGTAAATATATTGTTTTTATAAACTAACAATGCCTTGATTTAAATGAAACTGCAGGACTACGTAGATAACAACGAAGCAAAAATCATGGCATTGAATTTTACACGTTAGATGCTCATTCCACAAATAAGGTTTTCAACTTTTCAGGAGATAGGGAGGTAGGTTGATGACTCACCATACGACACCGAACGCGCCGTAGCCTATGGGCCGGTCAGGCTGCACGTCCGTGGGAATGGCCGGCGCCTGGTAGTAGGGCGCCGCCGCCGCCAGGATGGCGCCCTGGGCCGCCGTCGGCGTTCCCTGCATCAGCGACATTGACACACTCATTGACACGCGTGAGTGCCGCGCGGGGCCGGTCACTGCCGCCATCCAACCGCTTCGCGGCCAGCCGTCACCGCAGACTCATCACAGACCCGCGACGCCCGCTGCGGTCACCAGCTCGCACCCGAGGCCCACGAGTAACCGGCTGCCTCTTTATTATTCATGCTCGAACGACTATGCAGGTATCACTCGAGTCACTGAACGCACACACGACAGATTTCACCAGATATTTCACGCACGATATCAGAATTTGTTTTTTGATTGTTGACGGAACTATCCCCTCTCTGATTCCAGAGCGCAATATCTGGACAAAGAAGGATACCGTGATCCTAGCGCTACACAAACGTCCACGCGCCGCGAGAATCGAGCGAGACTGGAAGGGAAGGGGAGTAAAGAGCGAGACAGCATGCAACAATGGCGACGACGCGATAAACAGCTGCTTCGCTTGGCTTGGATTCGTCCGCTGAATGAAATGGAGGAGCACTGCGCCGGGAGCGACGGAATAGAAAAAAAGCTTTGATCTAAATACAAAAGTCGCCTAGAGTAGATACGGGGCTTGCCTCGCCTATGCAATGACCAAGGATAGAGTGCAGAAATTAATAGTATTTTCACCTTAGCAGCTCGAACAGTAGACTTTACTGTCATTAACTTAAAGTAATTCTTTTAAAACATAACATTCAACTAATAATTTGAGTGAAAGGGGCGAAGAAGAAATGTTATTTCACATTTTTTGTTGTATTCTTTGCAAGTAAGTACCTACTTTTTACGTGTAGGACTTATGGTATAAAAAAAATATTAAGGTAATTTGTACTCTTACAGAATATTTATTATTTATTTATTTATTGAGACCAAATACCAATAAATTAATAAAAATTGTCCCACCAAACTGGAATACAGTTTGACTGCGGGATCAGGAAAAAATAAGATAAATAGCCTGCCAGCAACATTTTCTCGTGTATCGGCGCACAGGCCTGGAAGTCGAAAAGAGCGCCACCTATCCGGAGCTTAGGAAAAAAGCTAGGAACGTTGCTATGGCGACGAACGTTAGCATTCCGCGCTGAATTTAAATTTTTCTGAATCAATTTAGAACAAAACGTGCCGTTGAAGTGAAGGTAGAAGCGTGATTGAAGCAGTTTGAGCAAGTATGAGGTCTCATGATGAGGGGAGGCCTGTGCCCAGCAGTGGGACGCATATAGGCTGTGGTAGTAGTAGTAGTAGTAGAGCAAGTATGTATAAAAACAAAAATATGTATGTATGTATGCTTACCAATATTTTGTCTTTTTTTAATTCACATGAAATTAGGTATGGAGTTTCGATAGTTGGAGTTCCGAGGAAGGATAGATGATAGGCTACTTTTTATTCCAGAAAAACGCAGTTTCCGCGGGAACGCGACAACTCAAATCCACGCGGGCGTAGTCGCGAGCAGGAGCTAGTGTGAATATAAAGCAAAGGTACTTAACATGTGAATCAATAATAAGTCTATTTTTGAATAAAATAAAATAAAAACCGACTGCATACAGGTCGTGGCACCTGGCACGTAACTTGAGCGGTGAGCAAAAGTGGAGGGGATTTCTGCGCATGTTTACGACTGAAGGGCCAATAAGCGTGCACGCACGACAAAGCGCCTCCTGCGTCTCGCGCCCCTCTGCCAATGAGACCCAGTTTTCGACTTCTGCGCAATCGAAGATCACCGCTCAAGTTTCGTGCCGATGCCTTTACCATATGCTTTACCTACATGCTTTAAAAGGCGCAGTCGGAAAAAACAGAACTAAAACTATTATACATTTTATTCATGATCAAAGTTAACCTTAGTTTTAGACAACATTGTAGTTAGAGATTTTCTACGATACGAAGTCCCGCGGTCCCGCCCCTCCAAACTAAGTACTATTTCAAGTCACATTTCTGGACAGGCCTTTTCAGATTGAGCGGTGAAATTACTGGCACAGAGACATTTCATCTTAGGCCTCAGGGTAGGCAACGCATTCGAGATTGATTTCATATTGAGAGATCATAAGATTTCGGTGTCCATGGGCCGCAGTGACCGCTTAACATCAGGTGGACTGGCCTGTGTGCTTGTTTGCCTACCAATTACAAAAGAACACGAAACGGGATAATCGTAACCCGAGTCAGTATCAGTCGATACATCGGTACATAAAACAAAGTTTTGGGATTTAAGTAATAGGAGTTTCAGAAACAATAAGTAAGTATAATAAATATCAATTATATTATCACAGAGAATCACATTGTGTTATACAACATATTTACGTGGCTAGTACAAAATTTTCCTTATAATGATTCATGTTTAAGTTCATGTATAGTTAGTATATATGTACCTAAAAGTTGTAAAACAAAATGGAAACACCACTACAAAATACAATCTTTGTTCCGAGTTAGATTCTATCTAAAAAGTAGTGCTGGCACGCTTATTATCTGTTTGATTTGATGCAGACTCTTTCTAACTGAACTAGTTAGAAAGAGATAACTTGTTTGTTCCATTTTGATGACAAACGCAGCAAGCTTACAACACATGAACACAAGACAATGAATTTGGCATGAAACTAAATAGCACTTAAGTATTTCATTTTATCCATACTAATATTATAAAAGCGAAGATAACTCTGTATGTTTGTTTGATACTTTTTACTAAACCGCTGGACCGATTTATAGATGGAATTTGGTATAAGATAGAAGGACCTTCTTTATGCCGGAATAACGCACAATTCCTTTCTGAGGGAGTGCTAGGTATAACTGAAACCCACGCGGTCGAAGTCGCGGGCAGAAGCTAGTATTATAATAAACTAATATCGATATTAATGCCGTTATCAGTGCAGTGCTTTTAACGAGAACTACTAGATATATTAAAACATTTTAAAGTAAAATAATAATATAAGTAGGTACAGTTGCCTCTATAATGGATTTTAAATTTGCAATTGTTCTCAGAAAATCTAGTAGCTCCCGATTCAGAATTTCCGTAAATATTTTAAATATAGTTTAACGAAATCTTATCAGTATTATACTGAATTACTGTATTTTATAAATAATGCTTAAAAATTTAATTCACACCACATAAAAATAGGTGTGAAATGATTTCAACAAGTTAATATAATGACATTATTGTCTATTTACACAGGTTATGTGCCCATACACTCGACAGAACGCAAATGAGGCCCGTTTCTTCATTATAGATCTTTGAATTCACGAGAATCATTACGAGCATTTTATAAAACTGCTTAAAGAAGAATGCATCTGCCCCAGCGAGAGTATAGGACATTTATACAGACATGTGAATTTCGTGGTGTACTCTTAATTTAGAAGTGTACCCTTATTTTAACACACACACACACACACACATTATATAATAGCCAACTAATCCATGACAGTAATCTAACATTAAGTGATAACTAACATCCCTAACAAATACGTTATAAATAATTCGTATCAGTATAACTTTAGGCTTTAAAGAAAATATACATTATGTAAATCTATTCTCGTATCGTATTTATATAAATGGAACTGAAATATTAACGATTCGCGTCTCGAGGAAATACATCTCTGACTGAATTCAGTCAAAATTTGACTAATTCTTCACAGAAAACTTGTTACTTGCTATTGCTAACGTTTAGTTAAAATTCATCGTTTGAGCTGTAAAACGATTGCACCTAACCCCTTGAAATTATTATCAGATACTCTTCTCTTATTTGTTTCTTAAAACCGAGTCAATATTTTTCTGTTTGCTATCTTTTAGAATACATACTATGTATCTGTATATTATTACTCATAAATTGCAAGCAATGATTATGTACTTTCTAGAATGCGATTGGTTGCCATGAGCACAGATATTAGTGACATAACCAGCCACGCAGAACCCTTTCTTGATACTTACTCATGTGCGTTGTACAATGTATAATCCTCATGCAAAAATAAAATATGCTTCTACAATGAGTAGTTCTTTGTTATTGCACTATAGTCAGAAGGTCAATTTATATATTTTTACATCACCCTTGGCCATAAAGTGGGATTTTCTGCCCGTTACGCGGAGAGAAAATCTCACTTCTTGGCCAAGGCAAGACGTAAAACTTTTAACAAACCACGGGCGGTAATTCGTAAAGCCCCAGATCGCATATTTATGGCCCTCACCTTCGGTTCGGGCCATAGAAACCTGCGATCTGGGACATTTACGAATTCACCACCCTAGGTCTGTAATGTACTATTACGTCACACTTGGCCGTTAAGTAGAATTTTCTGCCCAATACACGAGGAGAAAATGTCACTTCCTGGCCAAGGCAAAACTTTAGACAAACCACGGGCGGTGAATTCGTTAATGTCCCAGATCGCAGGTGTTTGTGATCCATAAATATGCGATCTGGGGTCTGTAATGTACTATAAAAACATTTAATGAAATTAATGAAACAAATATAAGTACAATAAAACAAATTAAAATCATGAATTCTCATTTAAACACTGTCTAGAACTCGACTAGTACGTACAACTCTTTGTCTCCTCGAAACTAGAAATGTATTTAAGTTTTTGAGGTCCGAAACGATCCTCCTAGTGTTGCGTTTACTGTAACTTCGAATCATGACTCTCAAAATAATAATTATGTGACACCTATTTTCAAGTAATTGTATCGGAAATTTTACCATTTAAGTATCATTTGAATAAAACAAAATCTCCTACAAAGGTGTATTGTGTCTATTGAGTCAATAGTTGGTACTGACTCAAATATTGAAATGGGCAAAGATGTTTAATGTGGTCTCATTAATAGCTTTTCATACATCATTTAACGTTCATTACTTTCATAGCAGAGTATACATATTTCTTGAATTCTGGATAAAGCATCAGTAGGTTCGAAATTATTAATAGCCCTCTTTCTTCATTATTTTTTATCGTAACATGACTCTTAGCTTAGCACCCAGCCGCTAACCACGGATTAGTCTCTTAACCCACGTCAAATTCATACAAATAAATCTGAGTTAAGCGGTTAACCCGAGGTTACCGGCTTGGTGCAAGTGGGGGTTTAAGGTGAATGGTTCCAAAACATGTGTCAACTAAGCTACGTTTAATTTTTTTTTTGCATTCACTCATATCGGGCGTCAAACGTCCTTTCTTTAGTGTTATTAGGTTTTAAATTACTGCAAGTTGGAGGGCCAAAAAAGTTTATTAACTATCGATTTAAAAACTGGCCACTATTTGGTAGTTATTAGGGCTATTGTCATACAATGCTTTGGCATTGTCACTGTGACATTTGAAGTTTCAGATACCTCAACGTTGCCAATTTAGCGTATTACAAGTATGGAGTGTGGAATGTCTTGGTAAAGAGCGCAATCTTATATGGCGAAACAGTTGAAAACTTGTCCAGCGGATTTGATAAGCAACAAAACAAAACACACTCCTCACAACCGTTTTCGCCTCAGCAGCGCCATCTGAAGGCGCTACTGCAGACTATCCGCCTAGGTGGCTTGATTGGAGTGGCGACCGCAGCGCCCTCGATCTACCCGATTTGGTGTCCACTTTTGGAACCATAAATATTGCGCTCCTTTACTTCAACTCTCCATAATTACAAGGAACATAAATGTGCTAAATTGGCAATACCTTACGCAACACCAGCGCCTCTAGCGGCGGATTCATGCGCGATTCTACCTTTACGATGTCATTTTCGATTGGCGACGTCATGCTCGATTACGACAACTCAAAACCAGTGTTACTGTTGACAGCGTAGCGCAGTTTGTCGCGCAGAGTGCTCCGTTTCTGGTAGTTGGGCAGCTTGAGGAGGTTGAAGCAGGTCGACGACGTGGGCAGACGGTTCAGCGGGTCCTTTTTGCGGATGGTGAAGAAACCTCGGATCACGCTGCCTGTTGATAATAATAGGGGAACTTTAAATCTAGCTGCTTAAAGTTTGGTTGCAACGCCGCGACGTGTGAGCGCAGCGATAGGGAATCTGTCTGTCCCTTTTTACCCGACTGCGCTAGAAGAGTTATGTTTCGAGTGTATGTATGTATATTTCTTTGGCACGCTGTTTAGCTAAATGGCTGGATGGATTTTAGCATGCGAGGTGTCGTTAGATTCGTCTTAATTGTGAGAGTGACACGGGTATATCAAAATTGCAAAAAAACAAAATGGCTGACTTTTGGAGGCATTTAAGATGTTTCAAAAATTTTTTTTTCGGTCCTAGCCTATCGAGTGGCGTATCAAAATAAAGGGCTTAATGAACGGATTACAATAGTACATTACACACCTAGGGCGGTCAAGTAAAGAAAGTCTCAGATCGCGGGTAATTGAGGCCCGAGCCGGAGGCGAGGGCTATAATCTAGCGGTCTGAGGATTTCTTTACGACCGCCCGTGGTTAGTATACGATTTTACGTCACCAACTGTCCGTGAAGAGGGATTTTTCGTAGCGCCCAAGGGCGGTAAATCCCGCTTTTCGGCCTGGTGTGACGTAAAAATATATGAGACATCAAAAGTTTGTTTGCAGTCGGGTATATTCTTTTATCAAAAAACGAGTTATTAAGATTTCGAATAGAGCGCCAGTTCAAATTAAATGAACCCTTCGTGGCAGGGTTTTACGTCCATTTAATAAAACCCTTTGATATATACATATCCTAGATGTCATCATTAAATATGACAGCGACCGGCATCCGGCCGTTTGCCACTTCCACTTGAAGGGTTAATTCAAATCGCGTTTTTTTTTAATACATTTACTACCTTTTTCCTGCGGTTTCGCTTGAAACAGCATACATAGAGGTCTGAGTGGTGTCCACTACTGAAAAAGCCTCCCTCAAGGTTTATGTAAGAATAAACGTTATATACCTATTGTATCGCCGGTATCTTCGTCGTCCCCCACCTCGACACATCGGATGGAAAATGGCGGCTTGAGGTGCGCAAACCCGAGCACTGGCGGCTTGGAACAGGAGGTCACGAACTGAAAAATTAACAAGTTCGTTATTAGGAGCGTAAAGACAGAGTGAGCATACGCGTGAGGAAACAGTCCCCGAGCGAGCGAGGCAGCCCCGGTGTCATTGCGAGGCAGCCGCGACGTTTTTGGAAGCCGCCGTAGCACTGCGTGTGTCTCAGGGCGAGGGCACGTCGCAGCTCGTAGCTCGAGCTGACTACAGCCGTCACCTTGAGGAACATGGCGCGCTCGTGCTCGCTGAAGTCGCGCTGCAGCACGTCCCACAGCCAGCACACGACGCGGTGCGAGTCGTGGAAGCCGCCGTAGCACTGCGTGTCTCAGGGCGAGGGCACGTCGCAGCTCGTAGCTCGTGCTGACTACAGCCGTCACCTTGAGGAACATGGCGCGCTCGTGCTCGCTGAAGTCGCGCTGCAGCACGTCCCACAGCCAGCACACGACGCGGTGCGAGTCGTGGAAGCCGCCGTAGCACTGCGTGTCTCAGGGCGAGGGCACGTCGCAGCTCGTAGCTCGAGCTGACTACAGCCGTCACCTTGAGGAACATGGCGCGCTCGTGCTCGCTGAAGTCGCGCTGCAGCACGTCCCACAGCCAGCACACGACGCGGTGCGAGTCGTGGAAGCCGCCGTAGCACTGCGTGTCTCAGGGCGAGGGCACGTCGCAGCTCGTAGCTCGTGCTGACTACAGCCGTCACCTTGAGGAACATGGCGCGCTCGTGCTCGCTGAAGTCGCGCTGCAGCACGTCCCACAGCCAGCACACGACGCGGTGCGAGTCGTGGAAGCCGCCGTAGCACTGCGTGTCTCAGGGCGAGGGCACGTCGCAGCTCGTAGCTCGTGCTGACTACAGCCGTCACCTTGAGGAACATGGCGCGCTCGTGCTCGCTGAAGTCGCGCTGCAGCACGTCCCACAGCCAGCACACGACGCGGTGCGAGTCGTGGAAGCCGCCGTAGCACTGCGTGTCTCAGGGCGAGGGCACGTCGCAGCTCGTAGCTCGTGCTGACTACAGCCGTCACCTTGAGGAACATGGCGCGCTCGTGCTCGCTGAAGTCGCGCTGCAGCACGTCCCACAGCCAGCACACGACGCGGTGCGAGTCGTGGAAGCCGCCGTAGCACTGCGTGTCTCAGGGCGAGGGCACGTCGCAGCTCGTAGCTCGTGCTGACTACAGCCGTCACCTTGAGGAACATGGCGCGCTCGTGCTCGCTGAAGTCGCGCTGCAGCACGTCCCACAGCCAGCACACGACGCGGTGCGAGTCGTGGAAGCCGCCGTAGCACTGCGTGTCTCAGGGCGAGGGCACGTCGCAGCTCGTAGCTCGTGCTGACTACAGCCGTCACCTTGAGGAACATGGCGCGCTCGTGCTCGCTGAAGTCGCGCTGCAGCACGTCCCACAGCCAGCACACGACGCGGTGCGAGTCGTGGAAGCCGCCGTAGCACTGCGTGTCTCAGGGCGAGGGCACGTCGCAGCTCGTAGCTCGTGCTGACTACAGCCGTCACCTTGAGGAACATGGCGCGCTCGTGCTCGCTGAAGTCGCGCTGCAGCACGTCCCACAGTCAGCACACGACGCGGTGCGAGTCGTGGAAGCCGCCGTAGCACTGCGTGTCTCAGGGCGAGGGCACGTCGCAGCTCGTAGCTCGTGCTGACTACAGCCGTCACCTTGAGGAACATGGCGCGCTCGTGCTCGCTGAAGTCGCGCTGCAGCACGTCCCACAGCCAGCACACGACGCGGTGCGAGTCGTGGAAGCCGCCGTAGCACTGCGTGTCTCAGGGCGAGGGCACGTCGCAGCTCGTAGCTCGTGCTGACTACAGCCGTCACCTTGAGGAACATGGCGCGCTCGTGCTCGCTGAAGTCGCGCTGCAGCACGTCCCACAGCCAGCACACGACGCGGTGCGAGTCGTGGAAGCCGCCGTAGCACTGCGTGTCTCAGGGCGAGGGCACGTCGCAGCTCGTAGCTCGTGCTGACTACAGCCGTCACCTTGAGGAACATGGCGCGCTCGTGCTCGCTGAAGTCGCGCTGCAGCACGTCCCACAGCCAGCACACGACGCGGTGCGAGTCGTGGAAGCCGCCGTAGTACTGCGTGTGTCTCAGGGCGAGGGCACGTCGCAGCTCGTAGCTCGAGCTGACTACAGCCGTCACCTTGAGGAACATGGCGCGCTCGTGCTCGCTGAAGTCGCGCTGCAGCACGTCCCACAGCCAGCACACGACGCGGTGCGAGTCGTGGAAGCCGCCGTAGCACTGCGTGTCTCAGGGCGAGGGCACGTCGCAGCTCGTAGCTCGTGCTGACTACAGCCGTCACCTTGAGGAACATGGCGCGCTCGTGCTCGCTGAAGTCGCGCTGCAGCACGTCCCACAGCCAGCACACGACGCGGTGCGAGTCGTGGAAGCCGCCGTAGCACTGCGTGTCTCAGGGCGAGGGCACGTCGCAGCTCGTAGCTCGTGCTGACTACAGCCGTCACCTTGAGGAACATGGCGCGCTCGTGCTCGCTGAAGTCGCGCTGCAGCACGTCCCACAGCCAGCACACGACGCGGTGCGAGTCGTGGAAGCCGCCGTAGCACTGCGTGTCTCAGGGCGAGGGCACGTCGCAGCTCGTAGCTCGTGCTGACTACAGCCGTCACCTTGAGGAACATGGCGCGCTCGTGCTCGCTGAAGTCGCGCTGCAGCACGTCCCACAGCCAGCACACGACGCGGTGCGAGTCGTGGAAGCCGCCGTAGCACTGCGTGTCTCAGGGCGAGGGCACGTCGCAGCTCGTAGCTCGTGCTGACTACAGCCGTCACCTTGAGGAACATGGCGCGCTCGTGCTCGCTGAAGTCGCGCTGCAGCACGTCCCACAGCCAGCACACGACGCGGTGCGAGTCGTGGAAGCCGCCGTAGCACTGCGTGTCTCAGGGCGAGGGCACGTCGCAGCTCGTAGCTCGTGCTGACTACAGCCGTCACCTTGAGGAACATGGCGCGCTCGTGCTCGCTGAAGTCGCGCTGCAGCACGTCCCACAGCCAGCACACGACGCGGTGCGAGTCGTGGAAGCCGCCGTAGCACTGCGTGTCTCAGGGCGAGGGCACGTCGCAGCTCGTAGCTCGTGCTGACTACAGCCGTCACCTTGAGGAACATGGCGCGCTCGTGCTCGCTGAAGTCGCGCTGCAGCACGTCCCACAGCCAGCACACGACGCGGTGCGAGTCGTGGAAGCCGCCGTAGCACTGCGTGTCTCAGGGCGAGGGCACGTCGCAGCTCGTAGCTCGTGCTGACTACAGCCGTCACCTTGAGGAACATGGCGCGCTCGTGCTCGCTGAAGTCGCGCTGCAGCACGTCCCACAGCCAGCACACGACGCGGTGCGAGTCGTGGAAGCCGCCGTAGCACTGCGTGTCTCAGGGCGAGGGCACGTCGCAGCTCGTAGCTCGTGCTGACTACAGCCGTCACCTTGAGGAACATGGCGCGCTCGTGCTCGCTGAAGTCGCGCTGCAGCACGTCCCACAGCCAGCACACGACGCGGTGCGAGTCGTGGAAGCCGCCGTAGCACTGCGTGTCTCAGGGCGAGGGCACGTCGCAGCTCGTAGCTCGTGCTGACTACAGCCGTCACCTTGAGGAACATGGCGCGCTCGTGCTCGCTGAAGTCGCGCTGCAGCACGTCCCACAGCCAGCACACGACGCGGTGCGAGTCGTGGAAGCCGCCGTAGCACTGCGTGTCTCAGGGCGAGGGCACGTCGCAGCTCGTAGCTCGTGCTGACTACAGCCGTCACCTTGAGGAACATGGCGCGCTCGTGCTCGCTGAAGTCGCGCTGCAGCACGTCCCACAGCCAGCACACGACGCGGTGCGAGTCGTGGAAGCCGCCGTAGCACTGCGTGTCTCAGGGCGAGGGCACGTCGCAGCTCGTAGCTCGTGCTGACTACAGCCGTCACCTTGAGGAACATGGCGCGCTCGTGCTCGCTGAAGTCGCGCTGCAGCACGTCCCACAGCCAGCACACGACGCGGTGCGAGTCGTGGAAGCCGCCGTAGTACTGCGTGTGTCTCAGGGCGAGGGCACGTCGCAGCTCGTAGCTCGAGCTGACTACAGCCGTCACCTTGAGGAACATGGCGCGCTCGTGCTCGCTGAAGTCGCGCTGCAGCACGTCCCACAGCCAGCACACGACGCGGTGCGAGTCGTGGAAGCCGCCGTAGTACTGCGTGTGGCGTCGCAAGTCGCGCAGGTCGAGGGGCACGTTGTCGCCGCTTATGAGGCGCTGGAGCTGTGGAATACATAAAAGATTTAACTATTTGCTTATCCGTAAGGATGTGTATAACTTACACGCGGCAACCTCTCGAAAACAAGCTCGTGCAGGGGCCACCCTCCATAAAGATGGGGAGATACTGCCGATGGGCGCGTCTGCCGTAGCTGAGTCGTAACGCGGTAAGCATCGCAGTTTTCTTCGTTTAACGGAGTGGCGTGAAGCGAAGCTATGGTAAACATCTATCTCGTTCATTTGTAATGGCAATATATGTTTGTACATAAGTAGTGAATGGCCGCGTTTTTTTTTCAATTGCCAATATAAAAAAAGAACTTACCTCAGGCGTTGAGAATAATGACAGCCATTCTGGGTTGATGATTGTTCTAAAGCCTTTGATAAAAGCATTAGTTTGGTCTTTGATTTGGGTGTGCATCCGAAAATGTGCCATCAGATGTATGTAATTTATCCTGCAAAAAAAGATTACATTTTGGACCCATTTTTATTTTACTCCAATAAACAAATAGTTGACATTGAAAAACTTACTTATTTTCGTTGGTAACAGGAATGGCTTTTCCACCTGGGACTAGTTCGTGGGTGACTATTTCACCTAACCTTTCTTCGTCTACAGAAAATGTAAGCTCTAGAGTTGAAATATCGCCCTGAAACATAAAAATCATCATTTAAACATAGTGTTAAACTACGGATTGGATTACTTTAGTTGTATTAACAGGCGCGACTGCCATTACGTGTTATAATTTAGACTAATGTGTTGCCCTGACATTACACGTAGTACGTACGAAGTCTATAAAAATGGGAATTCAGTCGGTTTAGGAGTGTTCCAATTAGAAATTTAATAACAGCTACCTAATTAATACGAACTAACTATAACTACTCTCTGTTTATTTAGGTAGTTAGCTAAATGTAAAATCTCCGCGTAATCGTGACACAGGCTGCTTTTTATTCTGTATCCATCTGTTGTGTACATCGATTGGGTCTACATAGAATACCTGGAAGTGCTTGATGTAGGTGAGACTGCGATACAGGTCGCGGTCCAGAGAAGGCAGCTCGTCGATCCAGCTGTACAGCGCCTGGCTGGTCTGCCCCAGGACTTGGCTCAGGAAGAACGACGCGAACGGGACGTCCACTACTATACCCTGTTTGTAAGCCAATCATGTTTGTAAGTTTCTGAATCTTCTTTACAACAGTTCAGCGTTTTATCGTTCTGAATTTATTATGTAAACTTGCTAAGAGAGCTCAAGATCATTCAAGGTGTTACTATGTGATAGAATCGGAAAATGATATCCATAATAGAGCTATAAAGCCAACAACTAAGCAGCAGTAGGAAGCACATTACTGGCAGAACCAATGGCCGATGGTGCCAGAAACTTCTCAAATGGCGTCCACGGACTAGATGCACTATCGGTAAGCAAGCCCCAACAAGACGGAGCCATGATCGAATGAGTCTCGGGAGTAAATTCGAAGGTCGTGTAACATAGGAGCGGGAATGGCAAAGCGATCATCATTCTACCGCTGAACATAAGCCGCCTATGTTAAGCGGTGGAATAATGATGCATCACCCCTATTATTACAAGCTTTTATTTAGTTTCACCTGTCCCGATGTTGGTCTGTCTGTAATCAAATCTTGCAAGTTAAATTTGATCCACTTCCCGGTTACCGATTGAGCTGAAATTTTGCACGCATGTGTAAATCGGATGACAATGCAAAATTATCAAGACATGGAGCTGATCTGATTATGAAACCGGAAGGTGGCCATAGGCGCTTGATAGTTAAACGACACAACCCCATCGAGTTTGATCCGTCTTGACGAGTACTTTTATAACAGCTCGTTTTTTTTTAATTTATAGCTTGTTTACTGTTGTTCTTACTTCGTAGACGGCTTTGCCCAGCATTCGGCCCACAAACTCGAACAGCTGCAGGTGGTTGTCTTGGAGGCACGACGTGGGCGCCGGGTAAAGCCGCTCCTCGCTCGTCGCTCGAAACAGGTTGAGCGACGGATCGAAAACGCGCTTTATCGTCTCCTCCAGGAACTCTGGAATGGGATGACGTCATCGAACGCGCTTCTAGAACGTTCCGAGGAACGCTAACACCACGCTCGAATGTTACAAGTGTTAGGTTTAATGTAAGATTTCCCGAGTTTGCGTTGTAGTGCTAGAGGAAGTTACATTTTCATGAACATAAATCAGAACTGAATATATACGAAACTAGCTTCTGCCCGCGACTTCGTCAGCGAGGAATTCGGTTATCGCGTTCCCGAGGGATCTACGCGTTTTTTCGGAATGAAAAGTACCCTACTCGTATATCCTTTCCCAGGATTTCAACTATCTCCATGCCAAATTTCATCTCAATCGGTCCACCGTTTGAAGAGTGAAGAGGTAACAGACAGACAGACAGAGTTACTTTCGCATTTATAACATTAGTATGGATTAGTTAGAGTAGAAAAAACATACTAAACACTTAAACACTAATTTCAAAAAGTAGCCCCTTCAAAATATTCAGAGAAATTAAATATTGTGAAAATAACGTGTTAGAAAAGACCTGACGTCAAGTCCGATTGACATTACTGTATGCGGTTGACATTTCATATACCTACTTACGCAAAAAGCCTACAAAGCGAAATCTTCAGGATCTCTAGTTTACGGTGTCCACCAGTTTGACGCAGTATACTGGGGCAGTGATTGCCTGTCGGCCTGTGCGTCACTGACCTTTGAACACGCCGTCCTGGTCGATGCCAGCTTCATCCAAGCCCTGCTCGTTGATGAACCGCACTCGCACGCAGCCTTTCAAAGCCCGACTCGGTAAAGCAGCCAGCTGTCTATAACCGTCTTCTACCAGACGAGCCCGCCGCACTGTCACGAGCGTTAGACGCCCGCCGCAAGCGCGCTCGGTCAAACCTAGCACCACCTGCGGACAAGTAATAAACCTGTGTTGATCGAAGCAAAGGTGACGGACTCATTGGTCGTTAAGAGCGTTTACTCCGAAAGTTGCAATGGCAACGTCGCAAATAGCTGTGAAATATTTAGTTGTTTTCATTAATTTCTGAATATTACTGAATGAAAATATGAATTATCGCTCTATGGTTGAATAAAATGGAAATACCTACTATCTTATGGAAACTTTCCATCGCATTTTTCATGCGTTTTAATGTAATGTTATCATTTGAATGCCTAACCAAAAAATATAAAACGAGACGCGTCATTCAACTATAGAATGATAACTTCTTTTTTAATTCGGTAATAATGAGAAATTAATAAAAACAGCGAAACATTTGACAGCTATATGCGACGTTGCCAACTTTCTGGATAAACCCTCTTAAATATGGCCGCTGCCGCTGTCCTGTCATTCAAAACAGTAACGTCATTTTATCCCATGCTTAGTTCACGGACGGCTTGAATCCACCCACCCTAAGTGTGATTCAGAGCAGTATTTTTAAGTTCCGTCAGTTGTATGCCTCTTCAAATCTTCAATCTTCACCAACATCATTAGCATGCCAGCCGAAAGAGCACTGCTGAACTTGGGCTTCCCCAAAACTCGCCGCTCAAGCCTGCGACCTTTGACAGATCAACGTTCTATCTATTTATATAAAAAATAATTGCTGTTCGTTTGTCTCGCTAAAACTCGAGAACGGCTGGGCCGATTTAGCTCATTCTTTTTTGTTTTCAACCGACGAAAAAAAAAGGAGGAGGTTCTCAATTCGACGCGTATATATATATATAAATATTTTATGTATGACCACGCCTATCTCCTTCAATTGTGAACCGATTTCGATGATTCTTTTTTTAATTGAAAGGTGTACCTCCAACTTGAACCCTTTTAATAATTTGGTTTAGTTCTGGTGATGGGATCCATGACAAAACGAGGGAACTCCTCGAAATTTGTTAGCATGTGTATGATTTTGGCATCTATTTCAAAGACTACAGTGAGACTTACGTCCCATCGTACACATGTTTGGAAAGTATAGCCGAAAAAAAAATTTAAATAAAAAAATAGAACCGACTTCAAACTCCGACAGCCTGTGAAGTTGGTATCAAGTGAACCGCCCCAAAGCTATGACTATCTTATAGTGAGCTTGACACCAACTTCACAGGCTATCGGAGTTTGAAGTCGGTTCTATTTTTTTTTTTTTTTATTCCATGTGATTCAGGTAAGGTTTTTTTTTCTAGCCTATTTCAATGTCCCACTGCTGGGCAAAGGCCTCTCCCGTGACCTTCGAACTCCTCGGCCATTGTAGGCTAGTTGTTGTTAAACGTGTCCAGGTCGTCCCGCCAGGAGGTGGCAGGTAAGGTTTAAAAAAAAAACGGGAATCGGAAACACGAAAAAATGTATGGGAATCCGTGGTGAAAAGAAGTTCGCCGGGAAAACTAGTTTTCAATAATAATAAAAAAAGGTTCAATGCTCATCGTTTAAATAAACCTTATAAGTAGGTACGGAGAAGCCTAAAGAAACACAAAATTTTGATTGACATTCAAACATAGGGATTATTGTTTGTGTCTCACCTTCTCATCGGCAACCGCACGTCTGAAGAGTCTGACCCTTTCTCCGTGCGCTATCATATGAGGCGTCTTTTGCACCAGTACCTGTAACAAATAAAAAAGACCTAGTTATATATCCTAACACAGTTTCCTTACATTTCATAATGGTTTTGGATTTTTCTATCCTGCCCCAGGGAAAAAATAACTGTGTAAATATATACTAGCTTCTGCCCGCGACTTCGCCCGCGTGGAATTCGGGTATCGCGTTCCCGCGGGAACTATGCGTTTTTCCGGGATGAAAAGTAGCTTATGTCCTTTCCCGGGACTCCAACTATCTCCATAAAAAGTGTTATCCAAATCGGCCCAGTGGTTGAAGCGTCAAGGGATAACAGACAGACAGACAGAGTTACTTTCGCATTTATAATATTTGTATGGATACTGACTGACTGACTAAAACTGCGCAATGCATTTCTGCGTTATGTATTTCCTTTGTTTTGTTTATTTATTATACAATCGAAGTATACAGTACTTATAATTACACAGAGCCAATTAAAGGTTTTCGCTTATAGAAACGGAACATATCACAATAGTGTTCAATAGTGTTCACAGTAGTTTTACGGTGTTAAATGTCGAGGCTTTGACGATATAGTGGTTATGAGTCCTAATACATCAGTGGATATGGTCCCAAATACCTGCTGCGGCTTCTTCCCCTTCTCCAAGTCCGCCATGAACTGTCCCTCGCGTATCTCCTTGACGAGCCAGTGGTGGTCGGGCGTGTAGCAGCGCCGGCAGTCGCGCCGGTACAGCACCAGCAACAGCGTATGGAGCGACGCGAACAGCTCGTTGCTTTGGATGTTCTTGAGATCTGAGACAAGAGGCGAGTCACACGTTTACACTCACAATGGAGAGACTTTACAATTAATTGATAAAACTCTTTTTCTGGGTTTAAAAATTTGCAATGGAGTCCACACATAACATTGTTAGCAAACCGGTTGAGTTCAGCTGCTTTCGCTATTAGAAAAATCAGACAACTGACCAATGTAGAAACGGCTCGTCTCGTCTACTTTGCCTACTTTCATAGCATAATGTCATACGGAATCTTACTTTGGGGTAAAGCCGCTGATATAAAAGTAATTTTTGTTTTACAAAAAAGAGCAGTACGAGCAATTTATAACATGGGTTCACGTGAATCTCTAAGGGAACTTTTTCCAAAGATTGGCATACTAACTGTGGCCTCACAATATATTTACGAAACCATTATCTATGTCGTAAAAAATATGAATTCCTTTAAAAAGATGATCAACACCAGACATAAACATAAAATAGCAGTACCAAAATTTCGTGTGAGAAAAGTTTTTAGATCATTTATGGGTCAATGTATTCTTTATTACAATAAACTACCCCGAGAAGCCATGAACCTGCCCCTCCCGGAACTTAAAAAATATTTAAAAAGTGCTCTGCTGCGCAAAGGTTACTATTGTGTAGAAGATTATTTAAGTGACAAGAATGCCTGGCCTGAATTGGAGTAATAAATATGTGTGCGCTTAAGGACTTAGTTAAAATTCGATATGGTGCGTGTGATTAAAAAAAAAGTGTGATACAAAGTAGAAGATGTAGGTACCTAAATCAATGACGAAGCTTGCAGCGGATAACGGTATGTTTTTAATGATAACTACATCAAACTGTACATAATGACGATGCAAAAGTGATTGTAAAATCCTACTTGAATAAATGGTTTTTATCTTTTATCTTTATCTTTACACAACTTAGAAGGCGCGTGAATTAAGCAAAAATAGCCTTTACGTCAACGGCTTAAGTGCTTCGCCACGCGCACTATTTTGTGTCGTGCTGTACTACAGACAAGTTTCCTATATAAGTAACTAGGTTCTGCCCGCGACTTCGTCCGCGTGGAATTCGGTTATAGCGTTCCCGCGGCAATTGAGCGTTAAACTATAACAAATTATATACGAAAACCTTCCTCTTGAAACATTCTATCTATTAAAAAAAACAGCATCAAAATCCGTTGCGTAGTTTTAAAGATTTAAGCGTACATAGGGATATAGGGACAGCGAAAGCGACTTTGTTTTATACTATGTAGTGATTTGAACTTATGTTTCAGTAATGTAGAATCGAAAAGCTTTGATGAAATGTACCATAGTAAAGTAAGTAAATAACATTTTATTGTACACCACAAAATTAATACACACACAAAAATCACAAATAATAACAATGTACAAAGGCGAACTTATCCCTCTAACGAATTTCTTCCAGTCAACCTTTGAGCAAAGGGAAGGATAGGTATTTTAAATAAATCGCAATGTAAAAGACCTAGACAATATTTCGAAAATAGTTTGAGGCATTATCAATCATGAATGAATCCCCTCCCTAAGATAAATATTATAAATAATGATCTTTAAATTAGGTACTCTGCAAATATTGACGACCGGATTGGTCCAGTTGGTAGTGACCCTGCCTTCTGTTCCGAAGGTCGCAGGTTCGAGTCCCGCTCGGGGCAAACTTTGTGTGATAAGCACAAATGTTTGTCCTCGAGTCATGGATGTTTAGTATTTATATATGTATGTATTTCTCTATACACGGTGAGTCAGAAAACCAACCACCAACTTAAAAAAAATTAAAGACCTATACAATATACTTAGAATCGATAGCCGATACTGTGGGTTAATTATTTGCCATATTTTCTGACCCACCATGTATAAGTATTTATATCGGTGTCTAGCACCCATAGTACAAGCGTCGCTTACTTTGGGGCTAGGTCAATATGTGTGATATGTCCCAGGATATTATTATTATTATATACTCACCAAACAATTGGTTCATTATAGACTTATAAACAAACATGTTGAGAAACTGCGACATATTCACAAAGTCTTGCAGCTTGAACGGCTCCTGTTGTTCATACATTTCCATATCATCTAAAATCCTGAAATGAATAAATTTACAAGTACTTAGTCGAAATGATTCATATGGAGACAGACTTAATTCCTGGGAAGGGCTTGGGCTACATTTTCTTAACGGTCGAGTTTTCGAACCGATCACGTGTGGAGAAATAACTGTTTACGACTCTTGCTTAACTATATTAAGGCACTCTGGTATTTCTGAAGACTTATGAAAGTACTAGCCTCTGCCCGCGACTACGCCCGCGTGGAATTCGGTTATCGCGTTCCCTCGGGACCTATGTGTTTTGTCGGGATATAAAGTAGCCCATGTCCTTCTTGGGACTCCAACAATTTCCGTGCAAAAATAGTACATTATTGTAGAGGCCGCCAAGTAGCGCATTGCCGGACGAGTCAGTTAGTACGAGTACGAGTCCGGCAATCGCAATTGCGGCCGAGGTATATATAATGCTTTTCTCAAACAGCGAGGAAATACGTAAGGTCAGTCGGAGCAAGTGCGCCAAGATGGGGTAAGTGCGCCTAACATAAATATATCTTAACCTTTAATATTACTCAACTAGTAGTTGGCTGTTTACAAGGCATAGGGGCGAAATATACTTCCATGATCGTGGATGATTTGGCCATGGAAGTTGTACTTATTACCTCCATGGATTTGTCAGTTTCTCTACAGACGTGTCTCAAATAGCAAGCGAATTAAAAAAAACACGACAATAATGTTTTTGCTGGCCAAGGCCGGCAACGGACAGCCTCGCGTCTTCTTTTTTTGAAAGTAACACGGACATTTCCGAGCATGTTTGAGAAAAAAATCTTAATCAGTCCAGCGGTTTATGCATAACAGACAGACTGACAAGTTATTTTTTCATTTATTATAATTATTATTATAATACTCGTATGGATTTTCCCATATTTTTATAAACGTGAACACAAAGTGGACAAATATAAACTTACGTAACATAGTGCGTCATGCAGTCAGCGAACAATATCAACATCTGAAACTCCGGCGCAGACGTCTTCGTGTTAATAGCTAGGAGATCGAGGAATGATTTCAGTCCACAGTTTGGTCCTAACGTGCATAGGAATTGCCAGAGCGCGTACAATATCTCGTCTTGGTTGCACAGACCTGGAAATACGTTAAAAAATAATAGACATAGTATACTACTGAGAGAGGGCCATGCTCGGGGATTCTCTGCGTGATAGAATCAGAAATGCGGATATCCGCAGTAGAACTAGGGTCACCGACATAGCCCGAAGAATTGCGAGCCTTAAGTGGCAGTGGGCGGGGCACATTGCTCGCAGGACTGATGGCCGATGGGGCCGGAAAGTTCTCGAGTGGCGCCCGCGAACCGGGAGACGAGCTGTCGGTAGGCCTCCAACAAGATGGAGCGACGACCTCGTGAAGGTCGCGGGAAACCGGTGGAAGCAAGTAGCACAGGACCTGTCTGAGTGGCGAGCTTTGGGGGAGGCCTATGTCCAGCAGTGGACGTCTTTCGGCTGAAATGATGATGATGATGATGAGTATACTACTACTACAGCCTATTTGCGTCCCACTGCTGGGCACAGGCCTCCTCTCATTACGAGAGGGTTTGGGCTATAGTCCCCACGCGGGCCCAGTGCGGATTGGGCACTTCACAAACATCTTTATATTACTTCGCAGACGCGTGCAGGTTTCCTCACGATGTTTTCCTTTACCGAAAAGCTCAGTGGTAAATTAAAATTGAATTTCGCACATAAGTAAACTTAAGAGGTGCGAGCCGGAATCGAACCCCCGACCCTCTGCATGAGAGGCGGTAGGTCTAACCACTAGACCACCACGGCTTCACATAGTATATAACACAAGTATAATTAGGAGAAATCAGAAAAGGATTTCCTTTACATATACTATCATGTTTGGAGACCTCGCTCGAAGAGAGGTGTCGGAAGGTCGCCAGCATCTGACGACATAAAAGCGACCGCTGCCCCCTTCTAGAGGTGTTGTATGAGTCGGGTGGACTGGAGGGAAATTGGAGAAGCTTATGCCCAACAGTGGGCTAGTAAGCGCTGAAGAAGGAGACACTATCTAACAACGTAGTTACGGTAGCTAAAAATATTTTCTTGAAAAATCACGTGACCATTAATTATTTCTAGTAATAGTCAAGTCAACATACTTCAAAAACATTTCCAAAGGGTTCTATTTTCAAAAGACCAAGAGCCTGCCAGTATTCACAATCAGTCGGAGAAAAAAGGCCCGTCAAAACGGGTGCCCGAACAGCTGAGGCACCCGTTTGGCGCTCAGTAAATTTGACACTTAAGTCTTAAAGTATTAGGTTTGCTTTTGTTTGAAATATTTATCTTGACACATATTATAAAGAGGCGTTATTAGCATACTGGAACGTATTTTCTAATGTCAGTTTGCTACATATATTTTAACATATTCCGTTAGGCACTGTTCGTCCATGTGTTATTATAGGTCAATGTTTCTAGTAATATAATAATAGTTACGTCAACATACTTCAAAAACATTTCCAAACGGTTCTATTGTCAAAAGCCCAAGAGCCTATGATAATTAATCAATATTACTACCTATTTGAATGTTTGTGTGAGATGTTTAATATTCACTTACTTCTACTACTGTCTATGCATAGTTCTATATGGCAACGTTTGTCCAGATAAGAAAACAGGGACAAAAGGCTAAGGTCTTACCTGTCAATATATCTAGTTTAACCTGCGTCAAAGTTTGCAGCGCTGTGTGATACATCGAGCATATTAAAGCAGCTTTGGTACAATCGGGAGATCCTAGTTTCCTGTAGTTTTTGTTTGCGTTAGCTCTGGAAATTCAAATTACAAAGTTATGAGCCAAGTCAACGAAATAAATGCTTCACATTTGTTATCATGTGCGATAAACAAGAAGGTATTGACAGTGTCCTTTTAAAATTGACTATAAAGTAAGTTCTAGTTTTGTACTTCCAGCAAAATGTTGTAAAAACGTTGAATAAGCTTGAACAATTTACTTTTAACATCGAACTTCATAATGGGGACTATCGTTTCTTTGCTCACCAGTTGGCGCCACTGTTGACTAAGGTCCAGAGATATATCTGTCAAAGGCGACTTTAAAAGATCGACGCCGAAATAAAGTTTTAAAATCTTGAATCTCATTAAGTTTATTAATTGTAAATAACTATCATAATATCGAGTAGCTATGCCACAATTGTTGTGTAGTTCCGTTTTGTTCGGAAAAAAATATCCGCTTTCAAAGCGTTCACACTCATCGCCAAATAATCCATATTTGCGATAATCTCATGAAGGAATTCACTTTTCAACAGGTAAATTAAAGAATTATTGAGTTATTGGACCTCACGCGACACTAGCGCCTCTAGTGACAAATTCACACGCGATTACATTCGTACAGGTCCCGGCGCGGATCTTGAGCGGTGACCGAAATTAGAGGGGATTTCTGCGCATGGCATGTTTACGACGGAAGGGCCAATAGGCGTGCGCGCACGGCATAGCGCCCGCTCCCGAGACCTTATTTTCGACTTCTGCACATCGAAGGCCACCGCTCAATTTCCGTGCCTATTTTTTATACCTATGGTGTAGACAAACGAGCGCACAGCCCACCTGATGGTAAATGATCACTGCGGCCCATAGACACCGAAATCCTATGATCCCCCATTAAGAAACCATAAGATCTCGAATGCGTTGCCTACCCTGAGGCCTAAGATGGAATGCCTCTGTGCCAGAAATTTCACCGGCTACCTTAACCTCCTACCGGAATAAAACAGTGCTAGCACTGCTATTTGGCGGCAGGTTAGTGGGGAAAGACTGTGGTACCACCCCGGACGGACCTAGCACCAGGCCCTACCACTAACATATACTTGCTTGCTATGCTTGAATATCAATAAAAACACGCTAATTTAATAAACCCTTACCTATTAGTCCTGGCCTCAAAAGCCCTCCTTATAATAGCGGCAGGGTTATTACTCTGAACCGGCGTAGACGGTTGGGAAGGCCCGGCCCCCTCTTCCCCTGTCACCCCCGCATCAACCATTTCCTTCAACGGGGTTGCCAACAATTTTTTCAACAGCGGCGCTCCCCAGAGCAAACTGAGTTGGGTGCGAAGGTTGCCCATCGCTGGGGGAAGGTAAGCGTCGAACCCTTGGGAAAACCAGCCGAGGACCGGATGCCAGTTGCTGAGGTTGCCTTTCTTGCAGACGACGTATTGCTGGCAGGAGTCTAAGAAGCGTGTGACTACCAGCTGTTGGGATACAAGTGAGGTAAGTTATTGCATGGATAGTTTATTTCCTTTATTATAAACACATCTTTTTTTCAACAGCTTTTGACATAAATTATGATAGCGAGATCTCGGCCGGCTAAGCGGAGTCGTCAGGATCTCTAGTCTGTGTGTCGACCTGGTTTAGAATATAAGGTATTTTTTTAATGTCATTGGTATAGGCAAACGAGCACATCGCCCACCTGATGGTCAGTGGTCACTGCGGCCCATGGACACCGAAATCCTATGATCCCCCAGTAAGAAGCCATAAGAACTCGAATGCGTTGCATACTCTGAGGCCTAAGATGGAATGCCTCTGTGCCAGAAATTTTACCGGCTGCCTTAACCTCCTACCGGAACAGTGAGCACTGCTATTTGGCGGGAGGTTAGCGGGGAAAGACGGTGGTTATACTTATACATGCCTTAATTCTTACAGCCTTAAAAAACGTAACTTACCACAAAAGTAGGGTAGTAGCTCTCTGGCAGAGCGTGGTCACGCTCCGAATGCGCCAATTGGATCAAATTCGCGAGCAGACAGAGCGCATAGTTGCCCTCGAGAGTGTTGAACACGATGCGCATGTTCTGATCTGCGCTCAGGAACTCTGCGCATGCGTCGAAGAGCCCGTGTGCGCGGAATACGGCCATAGACTAGAGAGGACGCGGGTGGTTAATAGACTTGTTTAAGTAGTTAAGTACAATCGTCCCTACAACACATCCTCATCTAGTAGAATGTTATCATTCACCTCAACTTTCGTGGCGAGACTATATGTATAGTTATAGCAGTAGAAGATATTTTTATAAAGCCTCAGCCACAGTTGTTTGTAATTTAGAGTGATACAAGTTATGGTAATTAATTCGTATACACCTTAAGTACGTAGCAATGTTCTCGACTTAATAACTTCAACGACCTTTAGTCCCTGATTCATTCCTACATTCTTCTCTGCTTCCTTCTGAGCAGGCTACTGGGCCTCCACCACCACCACCACAACAGCCTATTTACGTCCCACTGCTGGGCACAGGCCTCCTCTCATCACGAGAGGGCCCCACGCGGGCCCAGTGCAGAATGGGCCCTCCACACACATCCTTGAATTACTTCGCAGATGCCTGTAGTTTCCTCACTCAGTTCAGTGGTAAAAACAAATGGTTTTTATTTTTATTTATTATAATCAAGCATTTGACCACTATCTCACCTGATGGTAAGTGACGATGTGGTCGAAGGTGATACATGCTTACTTAGATAGTACCTGTTCACTCTCGACTTGAAAAGATCCAAGTTATAACTATCTCTTAGTTACAACTATTTCGCAAATAAGTAAACTCAGAGGTCGAACCCTCGACCCTCTGCATGCGAGGCGGCCCGAACCACTATGTCAACACAGCTACAGACAGATGAGTCCCAACTCACCTCTGGGGATATCTGCTGCATGTGGAACACCAGCGTCGGCACGGAGAGAATCTGGATGATGTACATGGTGAGCAGTTTCTCAGAGAACTGCGCTGACACCAGCGGCCGCAGTGACAGCGTCACCACGGCTGTCAGCGCCACGTTTTTTAGGCACACCTTCTCGCGACATAGGCCTCGGAGCAGAAGGGACTGCAATGAGATGAAGCCAGTGTTGGTAGAGACTAACTAAGTCTAAATAGCAAATTTTAGTGTGGTAGAGCCTTGCAATAATATTAAATTATTGCTCGAATCGGGTCGGCTCGTCCGGGTAAGTACCACACTCACACAGAATATCGGCGTGAAGTTTATTTCTTACTAGCTTCTGTCCGCGACTTCGCCCGCGTGGAATTCGGTTATCGCGTTCCCGCGGGAACTATGCTTTTTTTCGGGATAAAAAGGAGACTATGTCCTTTCCCAGGACCCCAACTATCTCCATGCCAAATTTCATCTCAATCGGTCCAGCGGTTGAAGCGTGAAGAGGTTGTTACCTCTTCACGCTCCCGCTTCAAGACAGACAGACAGAGTTACTTTCGCATTTATAATATTAGTATATTGATAATATGGATATGGATGTTATAACAGTTAGTTCTATCACTGGAGCCTTGTCCATTACTGGTGCTGTTACCTTATAAAGGTTAAATTAAAAACTACTAAGGTACGTAATCGTAATTATCACATGAAAGTTATTATCATAAGCTATTTGCGAGTATTGCAATATTACATCACAGAGAAGTGTTCTAATTATATTATGACCATTGCATTTTATTACACTAAAGTACAGAGATAACACAGTTCACTGGCCTGATAATTTGTTTTTGTATGTTTTTGCTATGCAGTTTGTATTGGATCTAGTGGAGGGGTAATCTAAGTCAAATGAAACCTAGATCATGAAAATAACAAGAATTAAATACCTACTATTTATAGTTTGGAATAAGTCAATCATGAGTTTATTTTAAGTGAGTATACTATCATATGATTTAGTACCAAAAAGCCGTCAACTTTGAAGATAATTTGCATATTTGAAATACCAAGTCAAATATGTATACAGTGACTCTAATGACATTATAACAGCTTGTAAAGAACTTCTCATGACAGCATGTTATATCAGGATATCATGAACCTATTTTTTTAATGTAGTCGCAAAAGAAGTGCTTCTTTTCTGGTAAGTCAATACAGCACGACATAACTTAGAAGGCGCGCAGTGAAGCACTTAAGCCGTTGACGCAGAGTCTATTTTTGCTTAATCCACGCGCCTTCCAAGTTGTGTAAACCTGTACCAACCTTTAATGTCAAATAATATCCCTTGTGGAACAATGATCCCATTATGTTGGCACACAGTTGCGTCATTCCTCCCCGCAGCTTCTCGAAGTTTTTCAATCTAGTCAGTGCCCAGGTATTGGTAGCCGTGAACGCTACCAGTGTGTGCAGAAATATGAGGATGCTCTGCATATCTAGAGGGGACTCCGGCTTTAACTCTTCTAAGTACAAGCAGCATTTGTACAGGAGATCCTTTATGTGCGATATCCAGCGAAGACTGTGGAGCAAAGAGTAACAGGCACATTAAAGTACATTTTTTTTTTTTTTAAATTAATTTTGGGACACGCTTTTATTGCTGACTATACTTTTGTTTGTAAATCCTTCATCTACCCTTCAAGACGAATCAAACGAGCCCAAATTTAATGGTTTTATTATGGAGTTCCTCTATGGCCACCTTCCAGCTCCATCATCAGATCAGCTCCACGTCATCATAATATTGCATTGTCACGCGATTTACATATTTGTGCAAAATTTCAGCTCAATCGGAAATCGGAAAGTGGGTCAAATTTAACTTGCAAGATTCCATTACATAGTTACATACAGGTCGACCTATTATAAGTGTGTTAAAAATCAAGCAAGTCCACCAAAGTTATTCTTTATTCTTTACTTTATGCTTTACTGCCTTCTTGCCAGTCGAAGCTGGCAACGACTTTCAGTAGCTAGATTGTGGACAATTAAACTAGTTTGAAGTAGTAGTAGTAGTAGTGCCAATGCCATGCCATCAGTCCGACTTGGCTTTGGCAGTCATTTTTTTTTAAAGACTGAATCTCAAATGATAAAATTTTGGACTTTGGCTTTTTCAGGATGTGAAATGTTTATTTAAATAAACATTTAATCTTCGTAATCATATTGATAACTAAACCATTTAGTCCATTTTCTTGTTATTTTCATTCCTCCTTGCTGACAGCAAAAAACTTAAGCAATGGGGGCTATCGCGTGTGAATTTGCCACTAGAGGCGCTAGTGTAGCGTGAGGTCTAATAACATTCACTTTTCACTGGTTTTGGCGGGCTTTGTGACATAAATGATAATTTCTTTAATTTACCTGTTGAAAACTGATCTCCTTCGTGAAATTATAGCAAATATGGATTATTTGGTGATCAGCGTGAACAAACACTTCGAAAAAAAAAAACGAACATAACGGAACTGCACAACATTGCGGCATAGCTACTCGATATGATGATAGTTATTTATAATTAATAAACTTAATGAGATTCAAGATTGAAAACTTTGTTTCGGCGCTGATCTTATAAAGTCGCCTATGACAGCTATACCTCTGGACCTTAGTCAACAGTGGCGCCAACTGGTGAGCAAAGAAACGATAGTCCCCACCGTTAATCCACCCGCCTATTAAGTTCTGTTATGCTATACATTTTATTTAAGAGTACTATTCTGCATACCTGTATTCTTTATTTAAAAACACTCCCACATATGACAGTTTGACAGTCTCTGAATGTAAACTCTGTACAATGTACACGCAGAGTTTTTCAAACCGTTTTCTATCTCTGTCCTTTTTGAACACGAGGAACAGCTGGCTAGTTGCCTTGTAGACATCCAATGCCGGGATGAGCTCCAGAGGTTGTGGTGGATCATCCTGACAGACTTTTGGCTCTGGGAGGAGGTTGTCAAACTCATCTCTGGAAAAAATTATAGCATTTAGAATGTATTTTTAATCTATTCAATGCTAGTGGTGGTCTTTTGAAAATTAAAAGTGGGATTTTACTTTTTATTTATATTCAGCTACATAATATGGATAAGGATAATTAATAATTACAATTTTTTCATAATTACAGAAGGTAATTAATCATCCTCAACAAGATCCTATAAGAAATTAGGTACAATTGTACTACTATTGTGAAATAATTGGAGGTTTTCATTGCTCGTGATTAAATACTAATGATAAACCTTACAATATCACACGCAGGAATTTCTTTCTTGCGAGCCAGCCTCTCACATAAGACTGTATCTTAACAGCAGATTGTTCCCTTCTTTTCTCTAAGGCTCGTTCCTCTCGGGCAGCTTTCGTCTGCTCCAAAAACGTATCCTTACTCGTCATCGATTTAGAAT
Organism: Aethes cnicana; assembly: GCA_963971205.1. Taxonomy (NCBI): domain Eukaryota; kingdom Metazoa; phylum Arthropoda; class Insecta; order Lepidoptera; family Tortricidae; genus Aethes; species Aethes cnicana. The sequence goes on along the minus strand of OZ020278.1, from coordinate 11,374,598 downwards.
ACATCTTCAACCGTTTCGTACCAATAAACACAAATTAGTGCTTTGTTATGATTGTATACTCCTGGCTTGATATAGTTGTCAGGACATGACGCCCAACCCAAACTACGGTGCCCTATCCAGGTAAGAGGATCATTTTCACAATATTATCACTTTACGTTTGTTCAATTTGTACTCTCCTAACGCATGATGGCTTGAAAAAGCTTTGATTTTTGAAAAATTACAGCGCAAAGCCCCTTGCTACCGGAGAGAGAAAATTTTATTTTGACATTTTGCCCAATGTTGCCCGTGTTTCAGAAAGCGAAATAAAATGTTCAAGAGAAATTTTGTAATGTTTTATGGTTTATTAACAAAAGGAATAGATTTTTAGTTCAAGAAAACTTAATATAATAGAAGGTACTGTGATAACAATATACACAAACTTTTAATATCCTAAATTCAGTGTACTGTACTGGTAACTTATGCTTAAGCAGCGCCATCTATCAAATACTAGAGGTTCCTTGCTCTATGCTTTCTAACCCTCTAAAGTTGAACCGAGTACTAACTACGACGCACTAGATGGCACTCTTAACTTCAATATTTTTATTGTATAGTCGCCGTCAGATATATTATGGGAGCAAACAAGGTAATCATATCATAACATAAATATCTGAAAACAATCGTGCATGCATACTTCTATTATCTGATAGCGAGTGTACAGTCGAAAGCACTGATTTAAATGGCCGAAATTATTTTCACAATGATCTAGGTAACTTTTCTGTTACGTTATGGATTAAGTACATCTATGTACTTATGTATAATTACTTTGATACCTAAGTACCCTATGTATGTACCTACTTGTCGAAACGAACGTTTAATCTTTTTAGTTTAAATGAAAAGTTCGTGAATCATTATATTCACTACAGTAGCCCGTCATCACATTGTGACATTGGTCATCATGCAATACAATTGGTACCTAAGTACCTAAATGGCCCCATACAAAGTTACGCAAAGCAATTTGTAACTATAATGCTAATGAGAATATTATCTCTTTTGCGGTGATAATGATAAGTGATAACTAGGCTCAATAACTAATGAACAAAGAGCTACTTAAGTAGGAGATTAACGCCGTCTCAGGAATTTATTGCGTTAGACGCCATACGTACACGCATAGTAAATTTTATCGGAATATAAAGGCCATATGCACCAAGCCACTAACTTCTTGTTAGCATCTTAACTTAGATTTAGTTGTATGGAGTTAATTCGAGTTAGGCCCACTTGCATCAAGCTGTTAACTTCGGGTTAATCGCTTAACTCAGATTTATTTGTATGAATTTGACTTGGGTTAAGAGGCTAACCCGAAGTTAGTGGCTTGTGCAAGTGGGCCTAAGAGGTCAAGCCAAAAAAAAGTATGAGATTCAAGTATAGCTCACACCATCAATGACGTACTTACTTACTGGGCCATATTTTTTTTACCTTACTGTAAAAAAATCAAAGCCTAAACTAAAAACAAGCTTAGAATCGAGAGCTGATTCTGTGGATAAAATATCGCCATAACGTTTTGCTTGACCCTAGATATGCACGGTGGGTCAGAAAATATGGCAAATAATTAACCCACTGTATCAGCTATCGATTCTAAGTATATTGTCTTTAATTTTTTTCGAGTTGGTAAAAAAAATAATTGCACCTAGGTATATGGGATTGGTTGTGTGAACGACGCCTGAATCCGATACATTTTTTTTTTACCAACTCGAAAAAAATTAAAGACCTATACAATATACTTAGAATCGATGATACTGTGGGTTAATTATTTGCCATATTTTCTGACCCACCATGTATATACCTATAAAACAAACAGTTTGCCGTCACCCGTGCGAATTTCGGAAAATCCCTAGGTACAATCCCCAAGGCACATGCCATGTTTTGGCTGTGCGTTTTTTGTTACTCAGTCAGTCTCAGTTGTCCACGGAATTTAGATACATTTGTTGTTTTCTTACGTCAAGTTAGGTACCTTACTTGCAGCACGCACGTCTTTTCAACGCCCGACAAAATGTTCGGTACCTACTTATGCGTTGTGAGGTGCGAGTCTTAGGGATGATTGCATTCTCAGAGCGATATACCTACCTAAGTAAAGTTTGCCAATTTATGCAAATGAATTCATTCAAGGAACAACGTTGAGTCATCGTGTCGTGTACATATATATCGTCACTTAGATTTCCGAAAGGTTTTCATCCTTTCGGAAATCTAAGTGACGATATATATGTACACGACACGAAAGATTTCCGAAAGGTTTTCATCCTTTCGGAAATCTAAGTGTCGATATATATGTACACGACACGATGACTCAACGTTGTTCCTTGAATGAATTCAATACATTTCCTTTTCCTTTCCTTTTTCTTTACCTTTTGGTGTCGAGACACTTGGTCCGTGGGGTCCTAAAGCTTTTGATTTTTACAAAGTTTCAAAGAGATTAGTCGACGTCACCAGGGACCGAAGAGCTGGCAGCTTCCTCGCTCAACGCTTGAGCATCGCTATACCTACCTACAACGGGGAAATGCTGCCAGCATCTACGGTACCATGCCGCGGGGGCCGTTTTTATTTTGTTTAATTTTTATGTATTTATAAGTATTTAAAAGTAATTTTAAGTATTTTAGTTATTTTTAGTAGTTTTATTTCCTATGTAATTTACACATTGAAATGTGTACATTACGGCTTATTTTATTTGTTTTATGCCAAAGACGTTGCCTGTTAGAAAGTGGCCATCTGCCTATAAAATATAGATAGAGACATTTGCAACAGCCACCAGAGATCACCATATGCGAGTGCCGGGTGTAAAGGGCAGACGAAAGGCGTTGTATGTACCTACTTATACTTAAACTTGTACAACTAAATAAACTATGAACGAAAATTTTAAACCAGGGGTCGGCAACCTTTTAGGGCCACAATCCACCACACAGCAGCCTATTTACTTCTCACTGCTGGGCACAGGCCTCCTCTGGGTAGGCTATAGTTCCCACGCGAGCCCAGTGTGGAATGGGGACTTCACACCATTCTTGAATTAGATCGTACAGGTTTTCTCAAAAAGTTTTCCTTCATCGAAAAGCTCAGTGGTAAATTTTAATTGAATTTTGCACATAAGTTTTTTTCAAGAGTGTTTAGGGTTGTCGACACCTTCTTTGAGCAATGATCTACTCGCACCTACTTCTGTTGTTTTTTTGGGATCCATGTTCCTGTTAGATGAACACGTAATATACAGGTCGTTATTGTAATGAGTAAAGCGTAATTTTATAAATAAACGTTTCACTTTCTGTAAATTAATCGCTAATTAGTAGGTAAATGTTAGTTATTATCACATTTCAACCTTTTTATAGGCATTGAGGAAAATATTTCTTCCCAGGTTTGCCACTGCTGGGCACAGGCCTCCTTCTTATCACGAGAGGTTTGGGCTATAAGTCCCCACGCGGGCCCAGTGCGGATTGGGGACTTCACACACATCTTTGAATTACTTCGCAGATGCGTGCAGGTTTTCTCGCAATGTTTTCCTTCACCGAAAAGCTCAGTGATAAGTTCAAATTGAATTTCGCACATAAGTACCTAAACTTAGAGGTATGCGAGCCGGAATCGAACCCCCGACCCTCTGCATGAGAGGCGGTAGGTCGAACCACTAGGCCACCACGGCAACACGGCTTCGGTTTGTACTTATTAGGCTGTGATATTTAATTGAAAATAATACCAAAAATAAAATTCATAAGTAGGTAATTTATACTTCGTTCTCCTACCCTGGTCTTTGCCCCAGCAGTTTTGAATCGAAGAAGAAATCCTTTGTTGCGAAGAAGCATAACAATAAACTTTACAGTAGCCTAGCTTTATTCCGTGACTTCGTATGTGCGTTCTTTCCCGTGTTCCCTCTTTCTTAACTAGTTAGTGCTTCCCTGCACACCCCAAGGAACCTACATGCCAAATTTCAGTTTTGTACATTTATATAGATACTAATTGTGTCTGAAGATTATTAGTCAGCAGCAAGGGGATAAGTTTACTTGGTAAATAAGCAAGAAAAACTGCGATGATTATTTCTATTTAAAACTCTAAGCGACATGCAACACGTGTTCAATAGAATTTTATAAATAACACAAAAGGCAATATGAACAAAAAAAAAGCAATCAAGTCAGACAAAACCTCGCCTTAACCTTTAACTTATGAGGTTGACTAATCACCTGAGGCTAAGCTTTTATCTCGTCTGTCTGTTAATCTCCTGAACGCCGTAGTCGGCTACAGCTGATTAAACTGACAGAGTTAAATATTCTTTTGGTCGAACGCGTACAGTTCAAATTGGCGCAACGATTGTAAATAGCAGGGCGCAAGGAGGTAATCACTTGCGTATTGCACGAAATATTGAGGCATTAGTCACCGCTTATCACAGGAAGCTGATACGTTTCGACGTGACATTGTTTCACACATTGCTCATCGCAGGCATTCGTTGACAATATGGCAGGTTATTATTTGTCATGCTATACCCATAGTCAGTGTCAGTGCAGAAAATCAGTAGATAAGTGATTTGGTGGAAGCAAGTAGCACAGGACCGGTCTGATTGGCGAGCCTTGGGGGAGGCCTATGTCCAGCAGTGGACGTCTTTTGGCTGAAATGATGACGTGATTTGGAAAGATCTAGCTTATTTGTATCTGAAATTCCTGACTTTACTTGCCAAACCCACTGATATAAGACGTTATGTTACCGTTAACTTCATGAATGTTTTAGTATTGGTCAGGTTGCCAGGTTAGACTCGCTTCTGAAGAGTTCCGTAGCAACAAACATTGTGCCACAAGATCTCAAAAGTTTTTGTTATTTTTTTTACAATTCTTCATTAAGTAGAAAGATTAAAAGTTAAAGGGGATGGAATATAACATTATTTACAACTTTTGAAGCGAATATCTCGCAAAATATTGGCATACGAAAAAAAAACTTGAGAATTTCCAATTTTTTGCCATTTATTTATGTCTTCTTTTATTGAAAAAAAATCAAGATACTTTCATAAAAAATATTTTAAGTGCATTTAAAGTTAACGGACATTTAAAAATGGCGCTCTGGAGAATGGCCGATATAATCGAATTCCACGCGGACTGTGGCGGAGAGAAGCAAGCCTAATTAAAAGTTTTATGATTTGGTACTAGCCGAAACTTAAAAAATATGCCTTCAAACGCGATGATTTTAGAAACCTCGTCCTTTTGCAAGTCGGTTAATAATCTAGACTTACATCTTTGTAAACAATTTTGATTACATTTCTTTAAATTAAATCCCAAACATTTTATTTTCTATTCAAAACCAAAACCCCATCGGCGCATACGCATAGCCGACCGCGATCACCTGTCAGCAGGCGGGCGGAAAGCGTCGGGAAAGCGCTCCAATGCTGCGAAGGCTCTATGCCGTTCCGCTATTGGTCGGATCTTGGCCAATCAGAGCGAGGGGGCGGGGCTGTGCGCTCGCGCCGCCTGCGCTGACACCGCAAGTCAGTGCAAACGCATCTTTCGTGTCAAGAAGACGTTCCGTGGACTTTTGGACGCGCGTGGATTTGTTTACTGAATTTCGGACTTTAGTTATGATATTGTGAAGTGGCAATGATGATGGATCAGGCACACTTTGGAGAGTACCTGCTGAGGCAGCAAATGCTGCACGCTGCGTCGCTTAGTGGACTGCGTAAGTGTGCTTATAAATACTTAAATATAACTAACTAAGCAGGCGAGGCGATTATTACCAATGCTTTTGCTTGGGGACCGACGATGTAATCAACAAATGAGATGCAAAGTGGAAAATAACGAAGCCAAAAAAAACCATCTGTATTATCAGGGGCTTTATTGTGTTTGCCCGCAACCAATTGGTTTGAAACAAATTGCAATTTACAATTGGGAATAAATTAATAATAATATAGCGCCTAGGGTCGAGCTATGAGTTTGTGGCCTTCGGGGTGGAGACTCTGGGCTCATGGGGCAAAGGGGCGCTGGTGCTCCACAGGGAGCTAGGGAAGCGCTTGAGGGAGGCAACGGGAGACCCTCGCGACGGCAGCTTTCTCGCACAAAGACTGGCTATTGCCATACAGCGAGGGAATGGTGCCTACGTAATGGGAACCCTTTCGAAAGGCCCTAATTTAGGTTTTTAGGTTATTGTTTGCTTAGCTTTAAAAAAAAATCTGTAAATTTAAATGCTATTTGTAGTTTATTTTTAATTTTTTAACTTATTCTTTTCTGAATAAACTTTTCAACAATTAATGACCGAAATATAAGAAAATATCATTCAATCGGTCAATTAATATTATACGAAGTTGAACCAAAGTACTTCCCAAATAAAGATTAATTTCGTATTGAAAAAGTGACAATGGCCGAAGACCATTGCTACTAAAAGCGCGATTGGTTTGCACTGGGCAAACCAAGTGGCAGATGCAACAGCGGCATGTCTCCCCATATAAATACCAACAGTCTAAGATTAGAATATGTAGGTACATTACTAACATGTAAATAAATGTATCCAACATCCAGATGTTATAGACTCTTAATTTTTAATTATTACAAGTCAACAGATTTCGGGACTTCTGTAGGCAAATTCTGTATTGTGAGATTAAAAAACTGAATAAGTACTATTTAACTATTTATACACTCAACCGCAATGAAATCGGGTCACTTCACTTTGTACTTACGGAAAATTCCATACAAAATAACCGGATTACCGGATTTTATTGCGGTTGAGTGTATAAATAGTTAAATGGTACTTATTCAGTATTTACCTAGTAATAGTAGTTATTATTATATTATAAAAATTTCTGGATTACCGCAGATCAATTGGACCGTTTGGAAAGTTTTTGTAGTTAAAATGTATAGGTTACATTGCTATTGCTATGCGCTATAAAAGACATCAACGCGCAACTAATACAAGCAGTAGCTTCAGATAATATCAATATTATTTTATTGTTAAAAACGCAGAATAAGTACGTATATTTCACTGATTAAAATTTCATATTTCATAAAAGGCACTAAGTCCCCAATCCGCACTGGGCCCGCGGGGGTTATAGCCCAACCCTCTCGTGATGAGAGAAGGCTATTGTACCAAGCAGTGGGCCGTAAATAAGCTGTTGTAGTACTTGCAGTAGTAGATAGACTCCAACCCATTTCTGGGTCTTTATTCGTAACGTAACTATTCCATGTAAACGCATACGTAGATACATGTTGGTTGTTGATATTACCTACCCATTTGTATGTGTATATTGGCCAATCTCATACCTAGGTACTTAGGTAATGAACTAAAAACATACCAAAGTACTCGAAAATACCGCTACCATGACGTTTGCACAGATTCAAAACTCGTTCGAGTATATAGATAGTATAAAATTGGCCAATGAAAGTCACGCCAACGATATATATATCTAGATGTCTATCGCTGTTTTAAGGTCACCTTTTATTAAATAGCATTAACATAGGTAGGTAACTTAAGATAAATGACTTATTTGAAGAGTTGTATTTGTAGTTACATAATTTCAAGTTTTTACGATTAATATAAGTTGTAAAAACATGTATAGTTAATTAAGCCTTAGAACTATAAAGATGGTTACACGGCAAAAAGATTAAATTAATGAACTACAAGTGTTCAGACAGGAAACCGCGCCGCGAGATCCACGATTATCTGTCGTCGACTCATATATTTGCCCATTTGTATTCATTTATAATGCCCATGGGCGATAAATGACTCATTTTATATGCTGATTAGTAGGTAATGAAATGCACTTGCATTGCCAATTCAATTCATAAGTACAAAAACATCGATATTTTTCAGTTACAAACTTGTATGAAACATATCTATGCATTATTTGAGCGAATAAAGAGTAGCTAAAATAAACTTCTTTATTCTACTCAAATTACATTGATCAAAAAATTATAACCTTTTTCATTGGAAAGGGCTGTTTTTAATCCTCAAATTACTAGAACTAGACACTTGTGATAGAGATTGCTCTGTTTATTTGAAGAAGATAATTTTGAAGGTTTTTTTTTTATTCAGCAATAATCTAAACAACTATCATCACACTCACATAGGTACTTAGTTTCAGGCTTTTTCTTCATGTTAATTACCATGACTTTATTTTTTCAGGTAAGTGTGTTGTTCGTACTTTTCAAGAGATTACTCTTAATAAATCATAATAATTATAATTAATGGCGTGGTGGCCTAGTGGTTCGACCTCTGCAGATGGTTCGATTCCGGCTCGCACCTCTAAGTTTACTTATGTGCGAAATTCAATTAGAATTAACCACTGAGCTTTTCGGTGAAGGAAAACATCGTGAGGAAACCTGCACGCATCTGCGAAGTAAGTCAAAGATGAAGGTGATGTGTTAAGTCCCAAATCCGCACTGGGCCCGCGTGGAGACTATAGCCCAAACCCTCTCGTAATGATAGGAGGCCTGTGCCCAGCAGTGGGACGCAAATAGGCTGTATCTAGTAGTAGTAGTAGTAACTAATGATGCATTCAGTATTGTAGTCCACCTTCAGAACACTCTCCCAATTCAATGAAAATTGCACCTGGTGAAAGGAGACCTTGTTTTTTCTGCTTTCAATCTTTCAATCGTTGTAGTTTTAATACCTAAACGTCGGCGATCGGCAACATTTAACGACGGGTAACGTTAATTCGTCGTTAAAGTAAGCGCTTATCATAACTCGACTTATTTTACGACTTCCTACGATACCACGCGACGCATCAAAGCCTCCGCTTCATACATATTTCATATACATATATGTATATTCTGATTGCCAAATAAATTAAATGATTCATGACGATGGCTATGGCATTACGAGATGAATGATACATACTTATTTTTTTTATACTGTTTATTACTAAATCCATATCCATATTGTGTAATTTTATATTTAACTAGCTCCTGTCCGCGGCTTCGCCCGCGTGGAATTCGGTTATCGCGTTCCCGCGTGAACTATGCGTTTTTCCTGGATAAATAGTAGCCTATGTCCTTTCCAGGGCCCCTAACTAACTCCATGCCAAATTTCATCTCAATCGGTCTAGCGGTTGAAGCGTGAAGAGGTAACAGACAGACAGACAGAGTTACTTTCATCATCATCATCATTTCAGCCGAAAGACGTCCACTGCTGAACATAGGCCTCCCCCAATGCTCGCCACTCAGACCGGTCCTGTGCTACTTGCTTCCACCGGTTTCCCGCGACCTTCACGAGGTCGTCGCTCCATCTTGTTGGAGGCCTACCGACAGCTCGTCTCCCGGTTCGCGGACGCCACTCGAGAACGTTCCGGCCCCATCGGCCAGAGTTACTTTCGCATTTATAATATTAGTATGGATATGGATACATTAACATATCAAATAAATATTAGAATGGAACGCAATCGAATAGCCTACCTATTGTGATTTTATACCTTGATCAATGATCACATTGGTTCATGATATGGGTACCTATTGAATCTCCAGTTCTCCACAACATAAGCTACCTACCAAAAGGCATATGTTTTTAGCTTCTTTAGGCAAAGACTGATATTTGTAGAAAAAAACCGGCCAAGTGCGAGTCTCTATCTATACCATAAAATTATCTATAAAAACGGCAAAAAATCATTTTTGTTATATGGGAGCATATGGGAGCCTCCTTAAATATTTATTTTATTCTGTTTTTTTAGTATCAGTTGTTATAGCGGCAACAGAAGTACCTACATCATCTGTGAAAATTTCAACTGTCTAACTATCAAGGTTCATGAGATACAGTCTGGTGACACACGGACCGATGGACGGATGGACGCACGGATAGTGGAGTCTTAGTAATAGGGTCACGTTTTACCCTTTGGGTATGGAACCCCAAAAAGTCCGTTAGCATTTTGAAGACGGTGACGGTTTCAATCTGTATATATAAAATGTGTCTGTAAATATAAAAGACAAAAGTGATTGACTGATGTATCAACGCAAAGACCAAACCACGGGTCGGTTGTAGATATCTGAAATTTGGCATGTAGATTCCTTGGGGAGTGTAAGGGAGCACTAAGAGAGGATTTCCCGAAATTCACACGGGAACGGGAAAAAATAGGATTCTTAAATTTTAGTGTTTACGCGCGTACGAAAAAAATATGTTATTGAAACCTCGTTCTGTATATTCCTCTATTACCTATATACCTACGAGTATTTCGTATCGTGCAAAGCAGTGTAAGTATGTCTGTCTGTCACAGAACACCGCCTGGGCGCTGAAACAGAGCCGCCGGCGTGCGAGGCGCGCCTCCTGAACGGAGACCTCTGGCGGCGCTTCCACGACATCGGCACCGAGATGATCATCACCAAGGGAGGCCGGTGAGTACCTACAATAGCTGGTGGGATAATGATCACAGCTCGCCACGTCACTATCGGCACCGCCTTGGCCTGGCCACGGAATCTCCCGCCTGAATTTAACTCGCGCCCAACTCGCCCTTACCGTCATTTGTTTATCCGGAGATGTAGAGTGAATCATTGGCCCGCGTAGTACACACACATTTACAAGTGTACAGACGTCCTCGCACGCAAACATGACAATTCTTTCGAATTGTGTTCGAAATCGTGCTTTTATAGGCCGTGTCCGTATAATGCCAACGATGTGACGTCGCGTCGTGGCACGATGCCACGCTGCGACGTAAACCGTAAATATTTTTCAGCAAATAGGCCACACACATCTGCACGCATTCTGCGAAGAAGAGTGAAGTCCCCGATCCGCACCGGACCCCAGTGCGAACTAAGGCCCATTACTCTCGTGATGAGAGGAAGTCTGTGCCCAGTAGTGGGACGTAAAAAGGCTGCTGTACTGGTGGTAGTGGCGAGGTCACATCTGGACACTCATTTATAAAATTTTTCAAAAGAATCCAGTATGAAACCGTATACAAACATGAGATGCATGCACAGTTGAAAATGCCAGTATTAGCAACCTTTGTTAGCGAACAATCGCACATATGAGTTGGTGACTTCGTTTATTACAATGTGTACCTACTTAAAAAATGCTCACCAAATTTCAAATTAAATTTTAAAGCTAGACACATAAGGTGATAGTCGTGCGAGTTCACCTATTATATCTACCATGTAATGCGGTATATAGAGTACATGTAGGTACCGTTGACATGTCGAACATGTATTTACACTTATGCACCCTATTCTGGTGAATTAAGGCCCAAAAGTACAAGTGTACTTATATTAGACGTTGATTGTACATACATACAAAAAGAGGAGGACGAACAAGAACTGCTTACCTACTTAACTAAGCAATTTGACACGTTAAATTTAATATTGTACACAAGTTGAAATGATACAGATTCCGCTTCCACTGCACCGGTGTGTGGTCGCGCCTTTACCGTATCTTCATAGAGACATTAGTTGTGAGCACGCAAGCAATCTCGCTGACATCAAATTGGAATATTTCGATGTTATTATACACAACATTTTTATTGATAGATTTTTGATAAAAAACGAAAGTCACTTAAGCCTCATAAAAATACTCCTATCTGCTGTTAGATAGGATATAGGTACCTTAGATAGGTAGGAGCGTTGTCTGATTGTGCATTATATGCTTGAAATACATGATGATCGGATTGGTCTAGTGTTGCTAGTGACACTGCCCGCTGTTTCGAAGGTTGCGGGTTCGAATCCCGCTAGGGGCAAACTTTGTGTGATGAGCATGAATGTGTGTAGGTACTCTACTCGTGTATGTTGAGTAGGTATCTAATTTATACATGTATGTATTTATCTATTTAAGTATTTATTTCGTTGTCTCTAGGGGAATTGGGTAAAATATTAGTCTAGAATAGAATAGAGGACTGATTACCATAGACGTGCCCAGCAGACCCAGCAGTCCCATTGTAGATATGACCGATTAAACAGAACTATGCTTATAATAATGCTTATAATATACATACATACATAGGTAAGCTGATTGGGAATAGTATTCAGATAACACATGTAACGTGAGATTCCGCGTGAATTAGTAATCAAACGGCAATTAATGCAGTTATTACAACCCGACACAATTGATAAAGCCTCTAAGGCTTACGCCGTCGGTTTAGAGTCTATTAATGCCTATCCGAGTGCCGTTTTAATTTTGTCGTAACCACTCAACTCGCCACGCTCTACCATGTCGAACTAACCGGCTGTAATTACCCAGATTTACATCGAAACGCCTAATTAGTTATGACTAAATCTAACAAGTTCCAGCCCATAACATAACTAAAGGTCGGTTCTATGCAGCCTTTATTTTACGTTTAATTATGGAGCAAGACCAAAACAGGTTAGGGTCACACCTTTCTCTTACGAGTTAGTGCATTTAAAATATACATCAATTACTAATTACCTACGTGAAACCCTTTTAAGTCAACTTCGTTCCTAGTTTAGAAATTTAGCATCGGTAGCTTCCTAATAAGACTATTTAATGATGTAGAGTGACTCCATTCAAAAATTCAATCATTTATTCAGCAAATTGGCCACACTTTTACACGTCAGAAAAAGAATTTACCAGCGCTTCCTAGACCCATTGCTTGTGAAGACTACATAGGTAGTTCTAGTAAACAAGCGTTAGTTTCAAAAACATACGTTATCTTGTTCCAACAATCATCTAGTCAATTAAGCGATGCAGCTGTCGCAATTCCAGAATCAAATACTTATAAGGAAATATATTATTCGTCATAAATTTAAAAAGAACAACAAAAACTTAACGAAAACCCATTAAGGCTGCTGAATCTGACGCGGGGCTTGTTAACGGATAATTTGGGAGCAGACCTCCGTCATAGACAAAACAAACAGCTGCCTCGGCAATTTGTGCATTTCTCTAAATGGCCGAGCACAAATTACACCTTATTATAAGCTTGTTTGCTTTACGACGGAGCCCCTTCAATTATGTTTTGGGATCGAGAAATTACACACTCGTGACGTGAGTGGGATCGCGGGCGACCGTCCGCTGTCGACGCGAGCGCCCGCGCAGCGCAGAAGAAAGCTTCATCGATAACGGCTGTCGCTGGATTCGTTGTAATTAATGGCGTGCAATTACTGTTCGAAAGCTAAGAAGCGTCGCCGGCGTCGCCGGTACAAAAACTGGTGCTATGCTGGTGGCGGAGAGCCCTCTGCGCGCGCCTGCGTCGTGTCGCTGCGTTTTTGCGCAGGATAATTAGCCTGGCTCGTCCGTGCGCTTGTCATCTCCTTAACACGTTTTTTTCGTGCGCCGACCACCGCGCGGCCAAGCGGTTAGCATTCCAATAATTTACCGCTTTATCCGACCGTTTGGTGAATCTCGTTAGCCGCGCGCCCGTCTAGAGGTCACTTTTGTTTGTTTTGTATTAATGATGCTGCGTGAGAGCGGGCGCGCCGGCGCCGGCCCTGGCGCCGACCCGAAATGGGTCAAAAATATTTCATTTATTTCTCGCATTGAACCCTACACGTAATTGAGTTATTGAAACCACGCTTTGTCCGGACAAAATTAGAGATCGTAGAAGGTTAGGGCGTATGTGAGTGCTTTTAGTGGTGTTCAAATAGCTGGGTCGTGGCTGATGAGGCGAAGTTCGCGAGTGGGCCGGCCGGAGAATTGGAAACGCAAACACAGGGATTTGGGCGGTTCGTTTGTGCAGCCTGCGCCCGCGCCGAGCGGCGGAGTTAACACCTGCCGCGGCTGCCATCTTGCTTGCTCTGTGTTTAAATGTTGAATTTTTGAAGCTAACAACCTTTTTACCTAGCAAAGCGTCGACTATGAATTAAAGCGTTGTCTAGCAATAACCGACAATTTTAACCATCGTAAAAACTCGCATTTAAACTGAATTTATTGCCATCAAAATAAATAACGACGCCACATGATTCTCGTCATTGTAGGTCACGTAAAAACACAAAGTGTATGTAAATTGGACAAAGCGCTGACACGCCGCATCTGTCCGGCCGCGGAGATAATACCGACCCTCGATAACCGCGGTACAAACAAACACTGGTTAGAATAGACTAAACTTACTTTATTTGTTTTTTCTCCAAACCGAAGTATGACAAATGGGCGCGCCGTGCGCCGGGCGCAGATCGCTCGCGTGTCGTCGCGCGGACCTCCCGCCATTTTAAAACAAACATACAACACAAAAACTTGTTATTTATTCTTGTGTTATTAGAGGGGAAGGGCGCGCCCGAATTCGCTTGAAAAAATCATAAGTTATAATTAAAAACGTCTGAGGCTATATTTCCTCGGTCAGCGCGCAGGCGTCCGCGCCTCACGGCGCGGCGCGACCGTCGAGCGGCCCGAGTAATATGTCGCGCGAAGCTAAGTCATACGAATTTAATAACATTCTATTAAATGTTTATGAGTGAAAGACGTTATCGCGGCACGGATCTCGTCTCCACGATTTCATATCACGCGAACGGGCGAAGCTCATTCCGGCGCTTGTTTTAACAGAAATACCGATTAATTGATTCGATCTGTGTCGTAATTAAAATGGGTGATTAGGGCGCGGGGACCGG
>OZ020278.1:11322214-11359948 GCA_963971205.1 Aethes cnicana | reverse complement strand
GCTTTTGAGGCTCTTGATTGCAATTCCACGTTTACCTACCTTAATACACAAATGTACCTTTTAATGCAGTAGGAAGAACAAATAGAAACATGCTATTTTATGTCGTGCTACAAAAAATTAGATCCTTAATTTAAAATGCTTTTCTAAAGTGCTATGATGGAGACATCATCATAATTTGATCCACCGAGAGACAATCGCTGCTGAAAATAGACCAATTTACCAGTTTTATTAGATCATGAAGTAATAATAATAATAGTAAGTTTACTTTGATATTGGAGAAGCTGTCTTGTCTGTCTTTCAAGTACCTACTAAATTCTAAAAACAGTAAAAACTTTTTAACAGATACCTATTATAACTACAAAGTTTACTTAAATCTGTGTACGAAGAACTAGGAAAACAAAACAATAGATAATAACATAGAAGTATATTAGTCGTCGGTGGTAAATTTTCATGCCTGTCGACACTAACTGCGGCGTTCGCTAAATAAAACGCTTCCCTACTAAAAAATAGAAATGTTTACAGATACTATACGCGCAACGGTAGAACACGTAAAATAAGTAGGAATGTTTGCATTGCGCAATTTGCTACTCATTCATATACAACAAAATACTAATTTCAGACAATTGCATCTTGTAATATAACATGCATTCTCCACTGACAAGAGTAACAGTTGCATTAACTCATGTTTGTCATCATCATGTAAACATGCCAAGTTTCATAATGCCTTACAGGGTAGTTCAGGAAGGTGTACTGTACTGTGTACTCAAGTTTTATCTTAGGTACCTAAACTTGAGTACAACTGTACTCAAGATTAGGTACCTAAGATAAAACTTGAGTTCAGGTTTTTCTTCTTTTTGGACCCGAAATACTTACCTGTGCTAATCACCCAAAGTTTGCTCCTAGCCAACCGCAACTATACCTACAGGCACTGTGAAGGGTGACCCAACCTTATTTGCGTCGTACTGCTCAGCAGTACAGGCCAATTCAATTCAATTCTTGTGGTTATGGCTCCATCGAGACTTTCGATGATTCCGCCAATGTCAAAGTTAAAAAAGACGCAGTACAGGCCAGTTTATTCGTCAAAATTCTGACATAACTTTTGACACGTCACGCCTGCAGTCTGTAGATAAAGCTAATGATTGGCGACTAGACCGGCATGCAGGAATGTGCCGGATATTACTAATCACTCCTTTTGTCTTAATTGAGTCGTACTCTTGAATGCCAGTTGCGTATCTTTATCGCTGCTAGAAACATTGCATACCATTCTTATGATTAAATGAGTACTTATCTAAATGGCGTCTCTTAAATGTGATTAGTCTGGAACACCTCATTAATATTTGGCTATTTGTAGGAAAGTGGAGAAGGTTTTTTTTTCATGTACTTCTAGGTCATCACGAAATTTAATTAACTGAACGGTATTAATAAATTCTACATTAAAAAAAAATCAATATCTGGAAGATGACATTGATGTGATTTATTAAAATGTAGAATTTATTAATAGCGGTCAGTTAATTAAATTTTAAAGCATTGTTTTACATTTTGACATGGTTAGGTAGGAAATCCAACATTCATAAGCACAAACTTGGCATACAGGAATTCGTATTTTTTGCTCACAAATTCCGATCATAACTAACCAAATCAAAATCGATCGCATCGATAAAACTCAAGCGCTTAATAAAGTCGAACTTAACCGAAACGATTCGACTTAAAAACGAATACAAAAAATCAATAGACAAGAATCGAATCTTACGCCGAGACCAGTCGTGACTGCGCTCTACCGCTACATAACTTTTTAAAGGCAACGCCTCCCAAAGTATCTCGTATAAAAATGACACAAAAAGTTTGGAAAGCGATCGATTTCCAGCTGTATCTTTTGAAATTAAGATACATTTTTCCTAAACGTTTAATCCGCGTGCTGCCAACGCGCAGCGCGCTACCAAATGTTGTTATGCGGGAAGTATAAGATTACAGTTGTAAGCTTGGAGGAGTTTCAGGTAAAACTTTCTTTAAACCTGTGTGTTAGAGCTTACATTCAATAGTTATAGTCAACACCACAGGGTGTTTTTGTAGTATAATGCGAGTTGAAGTGTTTCGTCAGCGAACAAACGCTCTGAAAGGCTTTGTCGTAGGCTTTGTGTGCGCGGGCGCAGTGTTTAGACAGAGCGGTTCACGCCTCGGATGCCTCGATTAATGATGTCTGTGTATATTCCGCTTTATAACGTGTTTGTCTACGGCAACATGAGATGTGAGAAATCATAACAAACGTGTCGGAGATTGAGCCAGGCAATTTACGTGTTTAATGAAAAAGTTAGGCTGATGTTCCACTTGGATAGCCACATATCTTGTTAAGTTTGATTCGTCTGTTTTTTACGGCTTATAAAAATCGTTTAGGTATTTAAAATACAATTTTTATATCCTACATAGAATCTTCAGTACTTAATATAAATATACATGAAATAATTTTTCATATAAAAAAAACTGTGAAACAATTCAAAGACATGCATAAAGTCCCCAATCCGCACTGGCCCCATGTGGGGCGGGGACTAGGTAATAGGCTAGGTCTTCCCCCCGATGCGAAGCCTGAGCTTTCTAGTGGGAAGTAAGCAGGCTTTTGCGGTAGAACAATAGTACATTACAGACCTAGGGTGGTGAATTCGTAAATGTCCCAGATCGCAGGTTTCTGTATATGCGATCTGGGGCTTTACGAATTACCGCCCGTGGTTTTTCAAAAGTTTTACGTTTTGCCTTGGCCAAGAAGTGAGATTTTCTCTCTGCGTAGCGGGCAGAAAATCCCACTTTATGGCCAAGGGTGATGTAAAAAATAAACTAACCGTTCGTATCCATTTTGTATTTGAATGAGAACAGAATGTCACTTTTAAAAATTGATATGTTACAAAAGAAATCCCCGTCTCTTTTTACCTTGACCTAAATCATATTCAACATAAACATACAGACGGACAGCCATCATAACACATACCGCGTCCGAACAGGGTACGATCATGCTTGGATGCGCGCGCGCACCGCGGCCGCGCGTGAAACACTTTGTGATAACTTGTGTTGGAAGCCTTGAAACTTGTAAAAGTTTTTTCGGGTTACAAATCAACTATAAACAAGATAAAATACAATGTTGTCTAAAGTAAATACATCCGCATTTTGTGTCCTGTTGGTAGGGAACTGAATATAACGTGAAAATAAACAAACTAAGTACTTATTTAGAGAAAAACAGCGCGTATGTTATTGGTTTAATAAACTCTCTCAACAAAAGCTCTAATTAGAGCTAGACCTTTTTATATTTGTTTCAAAAAAGCATGCGCGGTTTTTCTGTAACGTCAACATTACGAATCAATCGTCAATATTACATACTTAGTAGGATCCGTTTCGGAGATTCTCAATGGCCGTCGCCCAAGATGGACGTTGACGTTTGTTGAGTTTCTCCAATTTTATTTTATTAACCATTTACACCGTACATTTACCTTTATTACCGAACAACTTGCAGGCCTGTGGCCCTTACTTTGATATTGGCGAAGTGTCCAAGACAGAAGCCATTAATTTATATAGAATAGAATAGGATCCGTTTCCGTTGCGCGTTTATGTCTTTTACATGGTGACAACAAAGTCATTGGAGAGCAACTCCATTACTTTACCTTAGCCACAGAATAAGTAATAGTACTAACGTACAGAAGGCCGACTGCTAACAAAAAACCGGTTTTGTTGCACCGTACGCTCCCAAAGTGGCCATCTCTTTCTATCACATGCAGCGCGCTCTTTCGGAGGCCACGCCCTAAAGCTAGGGCTGGCGCACTCGAGAACATATTAAATCATGCGTTTAGTATTAGTACATAAGTAGGTTAGATAGAATAGTGTTATTAACAAAATATATATTTAAGTTAAGATACTTACTTTTTTATTATTAAAACACTCGTCTACACAGATGCTACAACGCATTTTACTATTAAGTTATCACATACTTTATCTGTCAATTTATGAATCTGCTTAATTCAAAATTAAGACACACAGTCACACAACTGCATTATCATTATCATAATATACAAGCCGTTGTCCGCGATTTGGTCCCGAGTACATATAATTAGCGTACCCGATGATACTATACTGTACATGCATAGTTATTGTTATTATTCTTATTGAAAAAATAAAAATTTGGGTTGTCTTGAACTACCTCCATACCAAATTTCATCATTTTACTCTTTAACAAATAAATACTTTTTACCAAATCATTTTACTGTTGTTGTTACTACAATCCTCTGCTATACAATATTTTTTTGACATAATTCAAATTTCATAGCACATTTGACTCTTGCGTCGCGACGTACATTAACAGTTTACGCGCGCGCGTGCATTCGCTAGCAGTGCGCGGCAACCACTAATCATCACGCCACGGTGCGAAGCCGGCGGGTACTTGTATCGAGCGCGAACAAATCAAAGAGTGCGCCGCGCCTGCCTTAGCTTAAGTATAATGTATTAAAATCACAGTAAAACGTATCCAAATTTGTATTTCAAACGGTAGCTTAGTTTACGTTTACCCGTCGGCAGTGTTATTAAAAATACAAAAGTAACCTGCGATAGTTTCAGCCTCGACAAACCGTAATAATAAATAATTACCCGTAAACAACGATATTCGGGCGGTTTCTTTGTGGCAATTCTCATCAAATACACTTGTCAACAAACTGGAGATGGTAAAATAAAGTCTATTTTTGACTGTTCCAGCTGCATAGGCGAGGCAGGGTAGGTTTCTTTTGTGCGCGTTGCAGGGAGCCGCTTCGTTCGGGCGGAAAGATCGCGCTTCGCTGACTGCGCACTTGAGGATTCGCCACCTGCGATAATGCGCCCGCGCATTGTTTACCCTTTTTGTCGGTTTTTTAAGGCTTCAAAGGATAAGCCGCTCCCAGGCTTAGGATAGTCAAGAGGTGGGAATTTAATTTGCGGTACTGTAGCTTCTGTATCTAGTTTTGACCGATATTGAACGATGGAAGTAGGAATAATATTTATGGTGATCAATGTTGCCAGGTATTGGATATTCGATACTTACTTGGTAGAGAGAAAAATAGCAACTAAATAAATTTAATTTTGACATATAACTTACACAGCTCCTTAAAAGTTCATGGCAACTTTATTGAATAGTTCAAATTACTTTAGAAGTGTAGTCTTTTTAGTAGGTAATTTAGGATACGTTTGAAATGTGTAAACTATGGATTTAATTATTTTAGGACAGACACGAAGACTTATTTGACGATTACGTCGTCACGTCACTTCATAAGTAAAGAAGGAAAACCTAAAAATTATAAAATAACAACGCAGTAACTCTTAAAGAGACTTAACAATGCGGTCGGTTGCGAGACATTCAACTTAACAATTACTAATTACGAAACGGCTTAGTATAATCTCGGTCCTCCAAAGGCAATTACGAAGAAGGGATTTGACTAATACCCCCAGATTAGTAAGTGAGAACTAATTTCGTTTTGTATTAAGAAGCTCTTTAATTTACGTAACTACCTGTCTGCTTCTTCAAAGTCGGTTAGGATTCTAGAAATTGATCCGGAGTTCGACAACGGCTATTTTGAACTGTACTCTATTTTACTGCAAAACCAAAGCACTTCAGAACAAAAAAATACAGTAAGAAAGAGAAAGAAAGAAAATCGTTTATTACCTACTGCAAAAAACCAAACAATACATAAAAAAAGAAAAAATACTGACCACTATATTAACACTAAAAATAACAATTAACATAATGTGAAAAACTGTGGCAATAGGACCCGGCATCAGCGGTGCTGCATGACCCACACGGGGTGGACTCGTGCAGCGCTGTTTTTCAGCCGGCACCTTTTTCAAATGCTCCAACCGATACAGTACTACCTAAGTACACACGATTGCCCTACACCCTATCGTCATTTAAACGTATACATCACAAATTACACATTTACATCATGTAAAGGAACAACAAAAGAACAAGTGACAATCCTTAAATATCCTTAGATAGTTTCATAAACAGTGGAGTAAGTAAACATTTACATACAAGAACTATTAACTGCTCCGAAATTTAGTTGGTTTTAGTTAGGGCTATAAAAGTACTATCATCTTTGGGCTCTACTACTACTAGGTACTACTACTACTACAGCCTGCTTGCGTCCTACTGCTGGACACAGACCTCCTCTCACCACGAAAGGGTTTGGGCTATAGTCCCCACGCGGGCCCAGCGTGGATTCCGGACTTCACGAACATATTTGAATTACTTCTTCTATATGGCTTAAAATAAGAATGAAATTTGATAGCTACCTACAGCTACCAAAATTAAGCAAGTGCGGTTAAATATTTTTCAATTTCCAAAATTTAATTAAAATTGTTCGAGTAATTTTGTCCTCATATCCTACCTACTTTATTTACACGAAATTACTTCAATAGGTCTCGACAAGCGTTTGTTTCAGAGAGTCGGCACTTCCTTGTCCCACCTCTCGTGGTCTGTTCCCGGGTTCGATTTCCGGGCGTTATCTAATTAATCGTGTAGAGTAGATCCGAAGGGTTCGTTATCTGTCTGCTTGCGCCTGCGCTCCCTTTTTGTGGAAACACGTGTTAATGTTACATTTTATTTTATCTCGATCTCTAAACGGCGCCACCGAATACTTTTTGCTTTATGCAGATGAAAGTTCAAGAACGTCGTCTTGGTCTATATATGACAAACGGAATCTGTTCCATACTTGATGATATAAAAAATAGGAAATTAAATAGTATATGCATTTGCGAATACCAATGTTTGATGTTATAAGGCGTTTTATTACAGCAGACGAATCAATTGGCAAAAAAAAACATGTTAAGTAATCATGCCCTCTTTTAGATATTTTGCAAGACCGAAGCGTCAAATCTCAGGAGGCATTTCATTCCAAATACCGCCTATTAGGGACTTACCTAAATAAACTTAGCATTATCAATACTATACACACCTACCTACATGTTTGATTGATATATTTATCTAATTGGAGGTAGTATCATTTCCTGAACTTTGATTGTTGCCTTCGATGAAAAAAGAAAGTAAAAATAACATCGTAAGGCCTCCGTTTTCTACCAATCCTCAACCGTGTATCATTGATCAGGGTCAAAAGGCCTCTGTTCAACAGATAAGCTCTCCTGTTGCGACGGACGGACAGACAGATTCGCGCCCGGTAGCTCGTCCATCACTGACATCACTGTGTCTTCGGTCAAACAAGATGAAACCGATAACGGCCGTTTTTTTCCGATTGACACGTTTTGTAATTTTTTGACGTCTTTTGTATTCTAAATGTCAGATGTAATTTTGATTAAAAATTGGTTAATATTTTTAAAGGATAAGATAGGGGCTATTGTTCAAAGTTATGTCAGCTATTATCAACTACTAGTTAGTCCACATTGTTTTTAATTATTTCATCTAGTCAAGATCTGCTTTCAGAACAGTATATGTTTAGTTAGATGATATGATAGGCATATAACTAACATCTAAGCTAAGTATAGGACTTAGCTTAGATGTTAAGACTAATGTACTAACTACTTGTTACACCTGAAGATTTATTACATTTCTATGGTCAAGAAGAAAATGTGGTTAATTACAGTTATTAACCATTATCTTAACATTAAGATCACCTTTGTACAAAGTGGTAGAGTTCTTGCTAGTTACGTAGGTACTTTTTCCAAGGTATGAGATGAGGTGCCTTAATAACAAGAACCTTGCGTTAAACATATCGGTTTTTCTTCGCAATTCTGAGAAGTGAGTGAGTGAAGGCATGCAGGGATACGTGTCGTGATATTAATTAATAAAGGTGCAATTGTCTCGCCTTTGGCCAGTGGATTCCTGGGCCACATTATAAACATATTTTTGTTTCTTCTGTATCGGACGCAGTACATATTATGGTTGCATGAGCTCATTTACCGAATGAATGTAAAGTTACATCTATTTAATTAATAGTTTCTCAGACCGGGTGAGATTTTTTCCTACATAGGAAATCCAAACGCAAAATCTCCATAGACTAATGTAGGTAGGTACTACACTACGTCCGTTACGTTAGAAAGCTTTTTTATCTTTAACAAACAATATAGTTAGAGTAATTTATTGGTGCAATAGACAATTTATATCTAGACAACAATATAAGTTTCAAAGGCAGTGGGCGGTTGTAACTGGCCGCCTTTAATTTGCGTGGGCGTCGCGTAAAGCGGCTCACACACGGTCGGCAAAAACGGCGGCGGCCACAATTAGCTCGTGTCTAGACAGCTTTATCTACAGACATAGACGTGACATGTGTTTGCGTAACGCATTTTTTCAATTTTTGACTTATTTGTCTGCAAACACTCAGGTTGAAGTTATCTATAGATGGGGGATTCTAGTCATTATTAAGTCAAAGGAACAATTCACAAGGAATGTATGTCAATGAAAAAATGTAGATATAGTCACAAATTCTCAATAGTACTGATATATTTATTTAATCTTTATTGCACAAAATACATCGTACAAATGGCAGACTGAATGCCTAAGACATTCTCTACCACTCCACCTTCGACTTTATTTATGAAAAACACCTGAAATAGTATATGTCTTCTCTAACCCCGAGTAAATAGGTATCTCCCACTCTTATCTCTTACCAAGTCGTGTTTAATTCATACTTACTCAATTTATAATAATTCGTATTATACTCGTATTATATCTGAAAGAAATAGATATAGAATCTAATCTTCCAATCAACCGGGAATAAATATAAAACATCGACTATTTCCGTTAAGTGTTAGCCATGACTTAAAGTCAAAGAGCTAAACAACATAAGAACTTAACCCCAAACACAAGTAACAAATTAAAACAGTAACCAAAACCCCTTTAAATTTTGGAGAGCACTCGACTGGCGCCCGCGCACGCAGGTAGCGAATGTCATCATCAAGTGCCTAGACGTGACGAGACGACGCGTGACGCGACGCGACAACGTCGCCAGTGTGTACGCACCTTTTTGTCTCAAAGTTTGCTGTTTGCATATTTGGGTTAGTTTAGTTTGTCGGGTTTAGTTGACACTGTCGCGTAAATTATTGCTGTCTGAAATTGCTGATTTACAGTTTTGACGCGTTATCACCAGTATGCTATTTGTTTCACTAACTTTATGATAATTCACTGTACTTATAAAACAATAACGCATTACATAATTGGTTTGTCTTGAGGTTTTTGAATCATTATTCTGTTCCACTGTCAAATAACAACGTATTGTTATGTGGCTATATTGTAAATTTCGTAACGGTTTTGAGGTGGATACAGTAAGCTTCAGAGAAAATGAACCCCTCTGCTACCGAGTGATACCTACGCGAACGTTGTACCAGAAGGGGTCCCCTTTCTCTTAAGATTATTATACAAATTCATATTCCTAGGTCGATGAGTACTACATCTGTAAATATTGTGCGATGAAATTGATCGTTTGTCTTGTTGTCGGTATTGAATGAATTGAATTCATGAAGCATTTCATGGACTTAAGTTAGATGAACGTCTGTTCATCTAACTTAAGTCTTTTGACGTTATTCTAATTTAACATCCAAATTTTCGTCATATCATATCCACCTGCAAGTTTTGCAAGCCATGAAATAAATATTCAACACGATTTATTAGCTTCTTCTGAAAACATTCAAATGATTAACATCAGTGCGATCGTTAATGAGAGTCACGGCGAGTGAATAATCCACTAAGGCCGCTATAGTGGCGTTAGTGTCGGTCAAGGCAGCCATTGGCTATTTTGCGCGGTTGACCTATATAAATATCCTTCTACCTCGAACGCAGTCTCCAACGCCATTGGCGCCCGCTGGTGAGCAAAAATACTGTAGAACTCTTGTAACATTTCCATTTTTCATCTCCCCTTTTGTTTCCTGTGCCCCAGCTGACGGTATCGTTGTTCCAGATGGTGCTGACCTCGATGCACAAGTACCGGCCGCGGGTGGTGGTGGTGCGCGCGCGCGACGCCGCGGCCCTCGCGTGGGGCGCGCCTCATGCCGCCTTCGCCTTCCCCGAGACGGAGTTCATCGCTGTCACTGCTTATCAGGTTGGTCCTCCTTTTCTGGTGCCTCTCCAACTAGTGAAGGTTGCCAGTCGGTTCTGCATACTTGTCTGTAGTCTGCATAAGTAGTCGTCGCTTCCGGCCAGCTCGTCGAAGGACTTCCCCGTTGGTATCTCGGTGCGTCCAGCTAATAGATAACATGCGCCTATAGCCATCAGCATATGCCTATCAGGTAGGTACTGGTGTACTGTACGTACTAAACTATCCACCTGGTCAAGGCCTGGTTCCTATATCCACAAAACGCTTCGTTTTGGCTACGGGTGGTTATAATTCGACAGATTCCACCGTCTTTTCCCGCTGACCTGCTGCCAAATAGCAGTACTCGCACTGTTGTGTCCCGGTAGGGGGTTAAGGCTGCCGGTGAAATTACTGGCACAGAGGTATTCTATTCATTCCTAAGCCTCAGGGTAAGTAACGCATTCGAGATCTTATGGTTTCATCATAAGATTTCGGTGTCTATGGGCCGCAGTGACCGCTTACTATCAGGTGACCTGTGTGCTCGTTTGCCCACCAATGACATAAAAAAGGATCATCTATAATCGTAGCCTAAACGAGGCGTTTTGATGATATTAGGAACCTGGCACATTGCACGTTGAAATAAGCTACGTTCTCAAGACGTTTATATCACTGACGAAGTCAAGATGCAAGAGTTTTTATAGTGAAAACGAATCGATTAAGTATACCTACATATCATTACGAAGATCGGGAAATCCTGCGATATCATCACATACCAGCTTCCCCGAAAACGAGCTGGAATTCCGGGAACGAGCGATGATTCGCACTTATGGCCGTTTTTTTCGATCGCAGGCGCCAATGCTTTTACCGTGTGTCGGAAAAAAGTGCCACAGATAAAAACATGGTTCCGATTGCGACTCAAGTGGTCATTGTATACTTAGGAAAACAAAGGCGGCTAATTTACTTGCCGGCTGGCTTCGCAGGGGGTAGCATTGTCTCCTGATACTTACTTGGTTTTCAAACAGCGCCATATTGTTTGTTAACAACAGTTATTTTCGAACAATGTTTCCGGGATATGATACTAACGTAAACGCTGTGCTTTTATGTCGAGTTCACGTAAAGTGTTGCTGATATCACTTGCAAATCCCTCGAAGGACCGCGGTCTCTTTCTGAGTTTCCATTATCTCTACCTACAATAATCCTCTTAGAGCTCTAACCCTTCGTTGTAAAGGGTTACTAACGAGTAACTGGTTAGTCAGGGAAACCATTTATTGATCTAACTAATAAGGGATTAACGGCGACTTTCATATTCAAAAATAACACGACCTTTAAGTTTTCAAATGAAATAAGTATGTTAAATACATACGAAGGGACAAGAATAAAAGCGAGTTTACATAAGTAGACTCGCGCAACGCGATCGCGAACTAATCGGATTTATCCGATACTTCAATTAAAAGCATACGATTTGTCTATTACCAACAAGCGCTGTTACAGTGCCCCCCGCTGTTTGTTTTGAGACCACAATGGCTCTTTGGCGGGGCGCAGCGTGCTTGCATAATCCTCGGACTTTAATTGGGCCGCGGCTTCTTTGCGCCCGCGGCGCCTTTCAAGCTGACTGCAGCGAGGCGCGAACGCTTTCCCGCGCCCATTTACATCGGCGGCTCTGTGGGATTAGCCGGGGCCGGTAACGGGACCGGACAATGCGCGGCGTATCATTGCGCATTATCCCCGGACAGACGGACGCCCGCCGGCTACACCATTGTTGCGAATTACCAACGAATTAGAAACTGTCTTTTGTAGTAGCCGACGACGAGCGTAACTAGGTGGCACACTGCTTCAATTACAACAACCGTAGATACATCTAAAAAAACACGAGCCTTCGAGCTTTGAAACAGCAATCCCATCCCTTGTAAACTTAAGTTCGAGTTAGTTTAAAGCAAATTTAGTTAGGCCCTAATTATACATGTAAAAAACTGGCGACAGTCGCCAATATGTGAAACGGCCGCGCAAAAAGTGAAAACGGCTGAGAGTTTGTCGCGTGACGTCACGGGCGACAGGGCGGGCCGGGGGCGGCTGCTGCGCTAATCGGCAAAATTGTGGAGTTCGGTTTGGCTGTGCCACTCGGAGCTTTTAGCACTCCACTTAATCTAGGCGGGTGTTCTACTATCGGCCGCCGGCGCCGCCTTATCAGGCCCGGTAAACATCGTTTACGGTTAACAAGTGACTTCGCATATTGTGAGGACTCGACTGTTTGCGGTCAGGATTTCTCTAGATAACTGGCAGTCCTTAAATGACTCGCACACTCATAACAAATTTTTGGTTTATTGGGTTAAGGTTGTAGTGTGCCTTGCCCGACGTTTTGAAAAGAGTTCGGTAATTAGGGAAAAAGAAAAATGTGTTATAAGTTAGGGCAAGTCATACTTAGAGTGACCTATTCACTAACACGTAATTTTAATAAGTCGAATTGAAAGTTGTTTTTCGCATGGCATCCATCTAGAGCCTCCATTAATTTATGTTCGTAAATGGGAATAGGTATATAGGATCTCCCATATCCCTAAAATAAGACATTAATATAATTTAATTTGCAATGGGCCAAATTGGGATAACATTCCAAATGAATCTGTTTTAAAAAGGCAGATAATGTTTAAATTTGTAGGTTACGATTTAGGGAAATGGGAATTCCCAGTTTCCTATTAGATATTTTAAGACTTCGTATATAGCCCCTGAATGGAGCCCCAGTTCGCTACCTTGTATTATGTATTAATTCTTACCTGTTAACAGTTCATTAATTGTGTCGTATTTGCATACTAAACGATTGTCATAATGTAATTGGCTTTCTGGGAACCCATTTTAAATCGAAGTAAGCGTTAATGTAGCATTAATGTACTACCTCAAAACCACACTTACGCAAACCATTAAGTTTAAAGTAGCTTCGGATCGTGTTTCGTTCGCTGCGCCGGCGCCGGCGCGCGCTGCTAATTGGTCCGTCGCCACGCCACGCCACGCCACATGTGACAATTATCCCTACCTATTAGGGATGTATGCGGAAACGGATGTTTAAATTGCATTCTCGAACGAGATAAGAAGGTTTCCGTGTAGGACCTGCCGGTTACGAACGGATAGACGTTTGATAGACACTTTAAGATCGAAATTCGATCATAACTTTCTCATCATCATGCCCGCCCATGCCTTTGGTTCAATTAGAATTCAACTTGATCTTGCTCCAAAGGTTCTTTTTGCAACAATCTATCAAATAGAACAAACAATCCCATCGAATTCGAAAGTGAACGATTTAAAAATTAACGAATGAGCAGTGACGTGACAATGACATGTAATTTCCTATCGTTAGTTATTCAATCAAGTTTTCTTTGTCCGCAGAACGACCGCATAACAAAGCTGAAGATCGACAACAACCCGTTCGCGAAAGGCTTTCGCGCTTGCGGCCAATCGAAATGCAAGAGGAAGACGGTGGACACGGACACGAGCGCTGAAACCATCGAATCCCAAGAGCCGAAGCGATCGTGCTCTGACGCCGCCTCGTCGTGTTCGGAGGAGGGGAGCCTACGATCCTCCTCGCCGCGGTCTCCTCCACTGGTCGACTCGCCCGCTCCGCTCGTGCCTCCACCAGACACGACACCTCCCACCTTCTACCCTCCAGAAATACCATATCTAGGGCATCTTCCAATGCCTATGCCACTAGGTTTCTGGCCCGGACCTATGCCGGGGTTCGCCTGGCCACCGCTGCCCCCTCCCCCGCCTGCCGTGCCGTCCCCCCCGGCGCCCGCACCGTGCCGACGAGTCAAGAGTTTCACCATAAGTGCTCTCTTGGGAGAAGGCTGATACTTTGATGCGTGATGTTATTTTAAGGCTAGGTATAGCTTGCTATGCTATCGTATCGGTGTAATATCACTGATTTGATTTGTTGTTTAATTTAGATTCGGTTCTACCGGAATCGGTTAGGAACAACGGAGGACGACGGGCATTACTCGCAATAACTAATTTATTGTAAATAGTGTTCATATATAGTTAGATACGTGAGTTCAGAAATACCTCATAGATAATTTGAGATATATTTTATTGTGATAACAGTGCCTTGTATAAAGTAAATATAAATATCTTAATATTTAATTGACCTATATTATACTTAGGTTACGTTTTAGAAGTTATAAATCACTGGAAAACAACGAAAATTTAAGTCGAATTTATATAAACCAGTGTTCTAAAATAAAACTAAACGAGAATTAAATTTATACCATAGACATAAATAATACATCGTATGGACCCGGCCTAACGTAGATACATGTCATATTTCCCCACTTCATTGGTGTCCAATCCAAAGTTAAACTTGTATCGTGACACTAAAGCTGGGTCACATTTTTCCAACAACGAGACGAGTTTTTAGATACTGAGAAACAGTTTCGAAAAAAGTTTTTTTAAAAACGCTTATTGTCACGCACGCTCGGTGACAGAACCAGGTTGGACACCGTGGAAGTGGGGACATATTACGTGTACGTTAGACCGGGTCTATATTATTTACGTCTATGATTTATACTAAATCCTTAGATATTGACACGTTAGTCTTCTTAACTCTGTAAGTAGGTAGTTGCCTAGATGTAATTTTTGTACATAGATAGAAAAAATATTATAATTGTCTACTTACGGTTTTTGTAGATTTCCTACTTTATATTAAACATATCTGAAATTAAGTATTTTATGTTTTTATTTCCCCTTACCACGTCAGCCACGTCACGTGTGACACGTGACGTGTCACAAAACAGAATGGACGTCACCCTAATAAGTCAATACCTATTTATAGGTATGTACCATAGAGATCTTCTACTATCTAAAGTCCCGCGCTTTCACATTTCAAAACGCTTCAATGTATTTAAAAAGCACCACCAACACTCTCAACCTCTCTCAACACATGTGCGTGCTGAGACAGCCATCAACTATGCGTCGAAAGTGTTGGTGGTGCTTTTAAAATAATAATTAAAAAATTGAAGCGTTTTGAAATGTGAAGGCCTAGTTACCTACCTATACATATAATTACATGTTTTTTTAGGGTAGGTAAAGCTTTAAAATGCAAATGATTGTAAGAGAAAAGTTAAATCCGCTATGAATGAGAGTAAAGGGAATAGGTAGCTAATTTATTAGGTACTAGTTGGCCCGGAGAACTTCGTATCACCCGAAGGCAATTCCCATACAAAGTTATTCGCCTTTTTTTTAGCTGTTCCTTTTAACTTTTCCCGATTTTTTTCTTTCTAAACCTTTACCTGAAGCCCAGGGAATAAAACGAAAATAAAATCAGCCAAATCGGTCCAGCAGTTCTCGAGCCTTAGCCAGACTAACACACGGCGATTCATTTTTATACTAATATAAGAAAAAAAAAACCGGCCAAGTGCGTGTCGGGCCACGCGCAAATTATAGGGTTCCGAAGTTGAGGATGCCCACAGTACCTTTCTAAGACTTATTAGCATCTAGCTAGCCTGTGGCATGACGTGCCCGCCCGACGCCCCTGCCGCTCAGGAAAAATCATCATTATAAGTTGGTCGACTATTACTCGTAAGTTTGTACAGCCTACTTAGCTCTGATAGTTTTCCTTTCAACTACGTTATATATGCCACAACCGTGATTTTTTTCAGCCATCCAAATACCACCATTTAGCTGGCAGGGGGGGGGACACGTGACTCTAACAAAAAATAGCACTTTAAAGCTTAATATTTCACAAACGCATCACTTAATCAAAAAATGGTTTTAACAAACCCACAATATTTCTTTAAGACCTATTCAACGATATGCCGCACAATGGGGTACCTAAGAAAAAAAAAATACATCCCCACTTTACGAGTAGGGGAGGTACCCTATAAAAAAATATATTTCAAAATTTTATTGTACCACTTTGTCAGCGTAACTAATATGCATATTCATGCCAAATTACAGCTCTCTAGACCTAAGCATCTCCGAGCAATAGTGCGGACAGACGGACGGACATGGCGAAACTATAAGGGTTCCTTGTGGACTTCGGAACCCTAAAAACTGCAATTACAAGTCGATGTGAAATGAATCTCAAATTCTTAGTCAATTATATTACCAATCGCCATATCATATCCCATGTCTCTTCCTGTTTTCGAATCATTGCCACCATCATAGTTGTTTATCATCGATAGGTGTGCTTAGGTACCTAAATGAGTAAATCTATAAGAGTGTATACGAAAATATTGCGAAACGTTTCGAGAAAATGTAGGTCCGAAAATTTGAGAAATTTTATTTAAAAAATCATAACTCCAAAACCTTGAAACCAAAAAAATTGACGGTCCATGTGCCGAACACCCCATATAAACGATACTGGAAACAGAAAACGATTTTTAGAAAAAAAAACTGGTAAGTATGGGGGTAATCTGGAATTTGGTATGGGGGTTGATTAAAGTATTATATGTACAAAATTTGCTAAAACATTTACTGAAGAAATAAGTCAAATTAAACATATTTGTAATGTAAAGTTTTTGGAACGTCAAACGTATATTAAGCCATGTAACTTGAGTTTTAGGTATCAAAAAGTAAATAACTTACATATTGAAAAAATTATTGGCAAACTAAGCAAAAAATCACCGGGGATAGATGGAATAAGAATACAAGACTTAAAGTATGTACAGGAAAAAGTAAGTCCCATTTTAGCAAATTTTGTAAATATGTGTGTGCAAACCGGAAAGTACCCTAACGTTTTGAAAAAATCTATTATTAGACCGATATACAAACAGGGAAGCCATACTGAGTACTCCAACTATAGGCCAATAGCTATCTTACCGGTTATTAACAAAATTATGGAAAAAGTAGTAGTAAACCAGATTAGTACGTTCCTAGAAAAAAACAATATCATATCGGATGCACAGCATGGCTTCAGGCAGTCTAGAAGTACTTCCACAGCTCTAGCTCGATTTACAGATGAAGTATATAGAAACTTGGATAGTAAAAAATACGTGGGGGTGCTTTTCATAGACTTCAAAAAAGCGTTCGACACACTGGACCACGAACAGCTACTGCAGGCGATGGGCGAATGTGGTGTTCGTGGTCCGGTTTTGGAATGGTTTCGCACATATTTGTGTGGACGACACTGCGAGTCTCTGTCGACGGGGTGAGCGGAGATGAGGCACAAGTGCAAACTGGAGTGCCGACCGGCTCAGTTTATGGCCCTCTAGGATACATTATGCACGTAAACAGCATCACAAATGTTGTGCGAAACTGTTCCACTTATATGTACGCAGATGACACATGCTTGCTATACGCTGATAAAGACATTAATTGCGTAACATCTTGTATACAAGAAGACTTTGAAAATATACTTAAATGGTCTCATGATAATGGCATAATATTGAATACTGAGAAAACGAAATTTTTGCTAATACGTTCCCCTTACATTAAAACATGTCTTGTGCCCATTGAAATTCTTGGTCACTCATTACGATTGTTTACATACCGAGAAACAGGCTTGTAACTGTAATACAATAGAAGTAGTCGAAAAATTTAAATACCTAGGCTTAACTATAGATAAACACATAAATTGGAAAATACATATAGATACAGTGTGTAACAGGTTAAGATCCATTTTGTGTAAAATAATTAGTTTAAAATATATAGTTAGCAAAAATATACTACTTATGTTATATCATGCGCTGGCGGACGCGGTGATTGGATATGGGCTAATAGCTTATGGTCGTACTTTTAAAACCTATTTAGATAATGTATTGAACTTACAAATGAGATTATTAAAAAGTGTTATAAATAATAAAATTAAAAAAGCCTGTAATCATGATTATTCGACGTTATTCAAGTTACTGAACGTCTTGCCAGTGCATGACAAAGTAAAGTACTTAATAGCAACTGAACAATTTAAAAATACCGAATTTAAAACTCCGCGAATCTACACACGACCTCAGAGAGGGTTAGAGCGACAAAAATATGCGGAACCCATGGCCAATAATTACTATGGCAAAAGGACACGCAGCTACTTAACACCGCGAATATTTAATACTATTACTTTTGATGAAAACGAGTGTAGAAGTAAAAATATATTTAAAAACAAACTCAAAGGGTTGCTATTAAATACCTAAGATATAGTTAAATACTTAATGTTCCTTAAATAGATAAGTTAGTAACCATCTGTATTTCAAATTTAGGATAGTTAAAATAAAAGGTCAATAGATAACTTGGTACAAAAATAGAAGTGAGTGTAATATAATTCGCCGATAAACCTAACGTTTGGCGAAATAAGTGTAAAATGTAATGTACCATACTTTTCATTGGAAATAAATAAAAAAAAAAAAAAAAAAACACGGGTCAACATTATTATAAGCCACTTTTCATCCCGGAAAATGCATAGTTCCCGCGGGAAAGCTCTTACAGAATTCCTCGCGGATAAAATGGGGGGCAGAAGCTAGTAGATATACAATATTGTGCCACTTTATAAACGCTAATACACACACGCAAGTGGCTTACCGTGCTAGGCCCTGGCAGTAATGAGACGGTAGGCGCTTTTTACCCTAACTACTAACGCCATCTATTATACCAACATGTGCATTGCGTTGACGCAAGACACTAGTCACGAACAACTCTAAGCTCTTTGCAGGAGTTAGCGCCGAAGCCAATGCTGTGTAGATGGCGCTAGTAGAGTGTTATTGTGATATTTTTAGAATTTATTTGAAGTAGCTTTATTTTATGTTATTATGTTGATGGTTATTATCAAATGGATATATATAATTGCAATGAAATACATATTTCAGTTTTGTAAATAAATTTAATTCACTGCACATCACATGTTACAGAAACATTTAAATACAACATAAGGAGGATTTATTTGCATAGGTATGTAATATGTGTCAAGAAAATATTCATTACCCTAACAGATATAAGTAGATAACATCTATTCATTAATTGAAATCACTTTACTTGGTGCATACATTAATTTTGCTAAGGTTATTGTAAACTCTATCCAGCCACAAGGTTTTGAAGTTCAGCACTAAGATGTGCCGCATCAATGGTGACTTTAGTGTTGGTGGCGGTTGCCGGTGCGCTTGACTCTCTGTTGCAAGCCTTTTTATGAATAAACCAGTGCAGGCGCTGGCATTCTCGGTCACAATATTGCACAGTTTTGCACTTGGAGCATTTCTTTGCAGGCTTTTCTTCACCGCATGTGCTGCAGTAGGGGATGGCATCAACAAACCCACGTTGACCATTGACAGTGCAGTTTATAACTGACAGTGCTGGGGGAGGATCTTTGCTAGTTAAAGAGGACACCATTTGGTGGAAGGTGGTGCATTCTCTGAAGGGGAACTCCCTCACACAATCCTTTAGGAATGTATCCATTAGGTCCAGGGAAACACCGTCTTTACCGGGCTTCAACAGTTTCTTCGAAAACACTTCAACGACATCATGTTTCTTCTCCTCCGATGATGGTTTATGCTTGTCTTTGATGTTGTCGATTTCGCGGACAATGTACGAGAGGTAATGGTACTTGAATGCCATGACTTCATTTGTCTCGCTGCCTCGTGTCATCTCCTTTTTGCATAGTAGCTCCAAGACTTTACTGACTTTGTCAGCGTTTTCCAATAGGCCCGGGATGTGCTGCAAATTGAGTGCAAGTCTCACAGGATGGATGTTGACTCCCAGGACGAATTTATGGAGGGGGTCGACTAGGAAAGAGGGTAGGTATGCTTCGGTGACTCCTTGAGGCATGGAGTAGTAGGAGACCTCAGTGCGGGGCACGAAGTTGTTGATGGTGGCGACTGTGTGGTGGTTGCCTACGAATGCGGCCATTTGCGAGGCGGTGCGCCCCACGGAGTTGGTGGCGGTGGACTTGGCGCCCGCGTCCAGCAGCAGCTTACACACGTCAGAGTTCCCCGAGAGGGCACCAAAGTGCAGCGCAGTGTAGTTGTATTCGTGCTTTCCAGAATTGACGTCCGCACCCTACAACAATGTCGCGACTTAATACACGATACCCTATCGTTATTTTGAAATGTAATTACCTCACTTATTACTTACCCTATCGAGCAGCAATTGCACCATGTCCTTGTTGCCCTTATAAGCAGCGTGCTGTAGCGCCGTCATGCCATTTTCGTCGAAGAAATCCACACTGCCCTTGTGTTGGACTAGGATTTTCTTAAACAAGTCCAAGTCACCCTGAGCGATTGCGTCAAAAATTGTTTTCTCAATTGACTTATCCTCTTTCTTCTGATCCATATTGATTATTCTCTTATTTAGTCAGTCAGAAAATCAATTGAATACGAACGATTATGAGGGATCAGCAAGCAACCTCAAAGTAAGCAAGTTTATGTCACTGTCAAGTGAAGGCACTTGTCAGTCAGGGACGTATTTTTGTCGTCAATTGTGTGTTCAAGAAGACTAAATGTTTTTTTGTAAAATCACATAAATAAAGCAATAATGTGGATAAGTGTTAGATATTGAGTATTAATTGGTAAATTAAAAACTAAATACAAATTTATTACGTGAAATAGATGGTGGTGAAACAAATTGAATCAAAGGTTTTATGGAATCCGCGTGCGATCTGTGGTACGATGTCCCGTATTCATAGGCTGCGTTCCGAAACGCGCTCAGAGCGTTACAGCACCTTGCATCCCTTTTCCTCTTGAGAATCGAGTCCTAAGAGGAAAAAGTATGCACGGTGGTGTGAGCGCTCTAAGCGCGATTCGGAACGCAGCCATAGTATAACGTACACACTACTCTTAGATTAGATTGCGGCAACGTTTCAAATGCCTACTAGCGGTTTGAATTGCCTACTAGCGGTGTAAATCCGCCACTACTGATTTACGATAGAAAATCGTGTTTTAATTTTGATCATACTATATACAGATCATTAGCCTAGGCTAGCTAGAGGAGTCTAGGCTCGCTGAACAGAATGCTCCTCTGCCACACGCATCCGTTGGATTCCCACGCCTTTTACCTTTCAGCCATGGGAATTAGACTACAATAAAGGACTTATTAGTAGTAGGCTAAACTGTTTCACTTGAAAAATAAGCCGACTGTACACAAAACGAAATACTTACCAAATTTTGGAGTTTGTTTAAATTTTAGGTATACATATTGGGAGGATATGAAATGAAAGTTGTAAATACAGTAAGTATAAACAGATTTATTCTAATGATCGATAGTCATAATGGCTGGTATGACTACAGATCTCCTGCGGATAACATCAACGACTACACAATCAACATGG
Source organism: Aethes cnicana (assembly GCA_963971205.1). Taxonomy (NCBI): domain Eukaryota; kingdom Metazoa; phylum Arthropoda; class Insecta; order Lepidoptera; family Tortricidae; genus Aethes; species Aethes cnicana. The sequence goes on along the minus strand of OZ020278.1, from coordinate 11,338,705 downwards.
TGTGTACATTTATGTTTGTTATGTATTGTAACAACTACTCTCTACAATGTTCTAACACCAAGATATTTAAACATTTTTATCGTTTTTTTCTTAAAATTTTATTTCAAAAACACCTAGTGTAAACAGTTAAGTTATAATAAAGTTACAGGTAGCAATAATAGAGTTTAAATGTGCTGCTAAATTGAAAGATTTGCTTGATTCGAACTACAAGATTACTTGAATGAAGCTGAAGCACATTTATAATATGTAGTATTAATATATTTCAAGCTCACTCGTGGCGGAGCCCTAGAACAAAGTAAAGTAAAACATAACGACACATTTAAATTATAGGGAAAATTTAACATTTGAATCATTTGATTTAGAGTGCAAAATTGTTAAAGAAACATTGAACGATATGAATTAAGTAGGTAATTACCTAAAAGAATAGCATATTTTGAAATTTTTTTCATTACAAAAACCTAGTCATGGATGACATAACAAAACGTTCACATTTATAGAACATGTAAGTCTGTGGAGTCGTATAGCAAAAAAATCTTAAAACATTTATTAATTAAAATACTTCAATTAAATTCGTACTATTCAACAGTCCGCATTGCCCAGGACGGAGTGTCGAATAATAGAATAAAAAATGGAGCACCGGTACAACATTTATACTAGGTACCTATTACAACATGTAGATTTCAAAGATTATTTCAAAGAATACAACCATATAGAGACAAATTGTTATATGTATACTTTGTTATAGGTATTACGTTATTTATAATTATGTTACACGTGGGTATATGAACTCTTTTTTCAACACCAATTTAACATTAACTTAATTTTATTCTACGGTTTCTATTATCTACACAGCATTTTTGTCCTTAATATTAACTCTTAAAATATCAATAAATATGATTATTAATCGTATCCCAATAAAATAATACCTATTGAAAATTCTCTCCTTTAGGTACGCGGTAATATAGGGATGAAAGAAATTTCAAAATTACCTATCTACCGATTAAAATAAGTTTGGACTACTTTTATTTTAGCTAGTTTTTAACTCTCTTTTAATTTTCTAAGTTTAAACAACCTACCTCTATAGAGAGGTCTCTAACTATTAATGCATCAATACACGTTTCTTGGTTTAATGTACAATCCTTACACATACAAAGAAAGCAAATCAAAATGAAGCATTTACAGATCGCTAAGAAGCTTTGGTTGATTTAAAATATATCCTACTTAGATATCTCTGTAGAAATGTAGCTACGAATATTAAAATAGGGTTTTGTTTATACTGTACTTGTTCCAGCGTCAACCTTTATGCTTTTATTTTATAACAATCTGTCTAAAAATAACTACTGCTAACACATCGACGGTTTGCTGAATCGTTCTGACTTCGTCATCTACGAATATTTTTCAAGTAGAATATCAGAAATGTTTATTCAAAGTATTCGTACGATCTCTACTAAGTTTATACAATAATACTTATAAAAAACTTTTACTCATAGTCGTAAATATTTTCACGAAAGCGATTGCAATAATCCTGCAATCTACACGTAGCTAAATATGGTATATGTCTCTTGATTTTCATGTATCTACATCTACACTTATACTAACAGATAAAATAACCACGTAATAGTTTAACTAAGCTCTTTTAAATTAAAAAAATAAAGCTACATTTAGTATTTATCTAGGTTATCAATGCAGAAGAGAAGCTATTTTATTAGATGGCGGTGAGCCCTAAGTAAGCCTTTTAAAACTGATAATCAAAGCTTTAAATTTGTCACTTTCTAAACTCTTCATAGAAATGTACATAGAACATCTAAATCATCTAATAATAATACATTCTTCACAGCACAATATTATTATTTTATAATTCATAAGAATAAAACAATCAAAAAACTTAACATACGGACTATCTTCGACCAATAAATATTTTAAAATATCATTATTTAAAAATATACTATTAAAATTAAAGATACACTTATCTTTAATTTTAATAGTATTACTCACCAGTAATACGATTTTTAAACTCAACTGTCCGTTTAACTACGTGTTTGACATCTGCAAAAGCGGCGGCCATCTTGTGGTAGCTGTCACCTATACATAGTAGACGTCAAAGGAGAGCTGCGCTCAGACGAGCGCGGGGCCGGCGGCCAGGCCAGGGGGGGAAGTAGCGGGGGGAGTGGTGGGGGTGTGAACAGCTGATGTGAGCCGCACGCCACCGCTCTCAGAGACCACCATGCCGTTTTGCGCGATGCGACTGGCTTCGGAGTCCGCATATGGAGTTGTCAGGATGCGGATACGCTAGAAAATATTAACATAATATTAAGAACTGGAGTAGACCGAGCGGTCTGGTGTTCTGTGTTCTTTAAAATAACCGAGTCCTTTTGAATAACGGTCACAGCAGGCAGTCAGACTGAAGCGGTGTCTGTCCACGCTGACTCTATTAAAGACTGCATTGTAAAGAACTCAGAACTCGGAACACCAGAGCTCTCTCTGTCCGCTCCAACTCTGATTGCCTGTAAATCAATAGGTAACACTAGCCATAAAATCATTGACATCATTTGTGGATGAGCAACTGATTGTGTCTCATAGACCGTAGTGAAGGGGAGGAAGGTGACCATCATGCTCCACAAATTCCGTGTCCTGACTTGACCGTGACTGGAGCCCATTGGTAGACCCATCCTGCTGCGGAATATCTTTATGGAAGGAGGTAATATATACCAACCTCAACGAACGTGCGCGCCCTAACGAAAGATTAATATTCCGTGTCTTGACTTTACTGGAGCTCATTGGTAGAGCCGTCCCAAGCTATAGAAATATAGAAAGAGCTAATATAAAGACCTACCTCAACGAACGTGCCTTTAGTGGTGAGGATCTTGTAGATGGCGACAACCGGGATGCACATGACGCTGGAGCCGGCTATGGTCCAGCCCAGGGCGTTGGCCCAGCCCGGGTAGACGTAGCCCTCGTAGCGGAGCGGCTCGTAGTCCAAGAGCCCGTAGACCGTGATGAAGAGCAGGAAGGCGGGCGCGGCGAAACGCCAGCAGACGCGCCAGTACAGGCCCGGCCGGAAGCCGATCATGTCGCGGATGTCCTCGCAGAAACGCTCCGTGCCTGGTAAGGTAATTTAGTTGCCGATATCAAAAGATAACCTTCACGGACTGAATTAACTACTACTACTCGTCTGCACGACGAGCCAAAGTGAGTCATGGCCTCCGACACGAGAATACACCATTTGCCCCGATCTTGAGCGGCCTCTCGCCAGTCGCCCGCCTCCAGACTCCGCAGATCCGCCTCCACTACATCTTTCCACCGGTATCTAGGCCGACCCACAGGCCTAGACACTGGTGGCGGTGGTGATGGATAGGCGGACTGAATAAACCACTGACATAATCGGATGGATAATTATGAATGTCGCTTGGTTTAACGATGTCGATTACAGTGGACTTGTTTTCTGTATGAAATGTTGTATCGTATGACGATCAATTGCCAAATCGCGATCGAGATCGTGAAAAAGGCCTCTTCTAATTGGCATCGTTAAACCTCTAGTAACCATCAAAGTTAGTGTGTTTTAAGTGTACATTTATATATTTATGAAGTATACGTAAATAAGCAGGATAATTTGGAACATAACTTTGCATCAATGCTAAGACGATACTCATCCAGCCCTTACCATAAATCCAAGAAACAGCAATAGCCTCGAAGAAAACGGCCACCAGCATGGAGTATCCAGCGGCGTAGCGGTCCAGCAGTTGGAAGAAGTAGAACCCGCCCTTGGTGCACGAAGCCAGACCCACGAAGAAGTACAGCGTGAAGAGGCACGCCACGAATATCTCGCGGTGCCGCCCGATCGGCGGGAACTCGTCGCTTAACGCTGTTATTATGGCCTCAGAGCCTCCGAACTGGAAAGATAGAGAAATGAAGAAAGAAAGAGTTTGTACCTATAGGCATCGGCACGGATCTTGAGCGGTGGCGTTCGATGCGCAAAAGTCGAAAATAAGGTATAAGCGCACGCTTACTTATTGGCCCTACAGTCGTAAACATGCGCAGAAATCAAGATCCGTGCCGCGACCTATAGCAAGGCTTGCTGTCTTATGGAACGTGATGGTATGTACCTACTACGAAAGATATATGTGAGACGTCTGGATGGGCCTCGTGACTCATGAGTGATGCTTGATCCAAACCTTTTGCTAGGCTTTAAAAACCAGGTGCTCTATTCGAAACAGTACCAAGGAATAGGGAGCGTCCCTATCCGGATAGGGCCCTAAACAAAATACACTTTCTATAAATTTTGCAAGTAGTATATCAGTGTTACTATACTATCCTATAAGTATGCGATACACTATCCCCTTATCCACATGTGTCGTTTCGAACAGAGCGCCAGCACAGCATGGTAAGCAGGAATGATGACGTTCTGGAATGGCATGTCATAAAATTGTCACACAAGTGACACGAGTCTACTCACAGAACTATCCAAGCCAAGCGTCAACAGCATCATGAAGAATATCAGCGCCCAGAACGTAGACCCTGGCATGGTGGCGATGGCTGCAGGGTACACCACGAAGACCAGCCCCGGGCCCTCAGTCGCCACGTCCTGGATGTGCCGGCCTGACGCGTGCGCCATGTAGCCCAGCACGCTGAAGATCACGAAGCCAGCGACGAAAGAGGTGCATGAGTTGATCACGCTCGTCAGGATCGCATCTCTGTTGAGGAAAAAGTACAGATGCAGATTTGTGTAATTGTAAAAAGTCATATCCAGATGACAAAAGTAAATTTGCTATTCTGGAACAGCAAATAAAGCAGCGGAAGTGGTTCCATACATTCTCAATTCCTCATACAACGACTTTGACCTATCAGTCGCTGGCCTTGGGAATACGACTTAGGCCTTTAATAAAGATAGGTGCATGGATTATAAAAATACCGACGTACCTATTTGTTAGCGATCAAAACTGTACCTAAAGTATTCAAATTTAAATTAAGTTATTTTACATTTACTATTGTATCCATTAACTTTAATTTCTATTTCGTTTGATTGCCTTCGAATGGAAAATGATCGAGGTCGAAAGTGATTCTCAACCTGGCAAAATACTTACTTGTACACGTTGTTGTGATACTTGTTGTAGGAAGCGTAAGCCAAGAGAACGCCGAATCCCGGGCCGAGAGAGAAGAAGACTTGAGTCGCCGCGTCTACCCACACCTGTTGAAGAAGCCCATAAAATAAAACATCGCGAGGAGACCTGCACGCATCTGCGAAGTAATTCAAGGATGTGAAGTTCCAAACCCGACAAACTGGCCTAAACCCTCTGGTGATGAGAGGAAGCCTGTGCCAGTGGCACGTAAACGGGCTGTGGTGGTGGTGGGAGCCGGTACCTGGGGCTGAGTGATGGCCTCGAAGTTGGGGCTGAGGTAGTACTGGATGCCGGTGGCCGAGCCCGGCAGCGTGACGCCGCGCACCAGCAGGATTAGCAACACCGCGTATGGGAACAGGGCCGTGAACCACACCACCTGAGAAATAGGCTAGATTATCATCATCACATAGCATCATCATCATCACCATTGTATAGGGTCAAGCAAAACGTTGCGACGATATTACACCCACAGAGTCAGCTATCGATTCTAAGCATGTTTCTTAGGTTTTTTTTTTGATTTAATAAAAAAAATAGTGTGGCCCAGTATGTGATTGACGCTGTGAGCGATACCTGAATCCCATACTAATTCTTTTACCAACTCGAAAAATATTCAAAACCTTGTAGGATGTAAGTATATAGGTATAAGCATTATATAAACATACTTTAGCCTGAATAAACCAATATCTGATCGAACCTCGTCGTGTATCATTGTCTCTCCTGCATCCCTCCATATATGGCGATCCTGCCAGGATACGGCGCGAGGTGACGCGGGCAGTAGCCGAAAATATTCGTAATATTGATATTCGGGAGTGAAAAGTTGTAGCGAAATGTGTATTTCGCGCGCCGCAGACCGGCGCCTCAGAGTGCTTACAATATTAACACCCAGATTGGTTACACAAATAAGCAAGCCGCGGCTCGCGAGCCCCGTCGGCTCTTTGCCTTTATTTCGAACCCAAACACAGCCTCACTACTATGCAGGCTCGCCCATACCGCAATTTGGTATACCTACAGTGTAAACGCCGAAATAGAGAACTGCGACTGTGAGCTTCCGAAAAATCGATGTTTTTCCGGCGGCAGACTCTTTGTCTAAAACGTTTGCCGACCGTTGGTCGTTTGTTGGTTAACATTAGGGGCGAGTGAAAATGACAATTTCGCAATCAGTCAAAAAAAATAGAATAAACAAACAGGATGAAGTTCAAAAAACGCACTGGTACGCAAAGACTAACGCTCACTAATCACTATAGGTGTTAAAAAACGTTTTTCCAAAAATTAAATTTTTGGGACAAGCTTTTTTTGCTGACTGTACTTTTCTTTGTAAATCCTTCATCTATATACCTACCCTTCAAGACGAAGCAAACGAGCCCACACTCGATGGGGTTATTATTCTTATTATTATTCCTATGGCCACCTTCCAGCTCCATCATCAGATCAGCTCCACGTCATCATAATATTGCATTGTCACGCGATTTACATATTCGTGCAAAATTTCAGCTCAATCGGAGAGCGGAAAGTGGTTCAAACTTAACTTGTAAGATTCCATTACAGACAACGGGACAGGTGAAAGTAAATAAAAGCTTGTAAAAACAAAAAGCGCTCGTTCGGAAATGATAAACTTTTCGCACGATAAACAGCTAGGTATCTAAATGTTTACTTTTTGAGCAACTGTAGGTATTTAAAAAGTTTTACGTTAGTAAGAGTCATTTTAACCAGCTCTACGGATCGCTACGCAACCGCTACGCCGTAGCACTTGTAGCCGTAGTCAGGAAGAAAAAAAGTTGTGCATTGAAATAATGTTACCAAAAATAACGTGGCGAAGGGGTATGGCAGGCTGCGTAACAAGGATATACGTTCACGCTGCGGGAAAAACCGTGACAACATGTTTTAGGGATCGTCCTCATACAACGCGACTACGGAATGATCGCAAGTTCGCGCGAATTTTACGAGATCAAACATATTATATTGACATCGCGTAATTGCCACCACGCGCCAGCAACCACGCGATGGTCGCATCGCTTACTCGCGGTCGACGTCAGACGTCAAGTTTGTGCAAAAAAAAAAACTAAAAACAAATGGGTTTCGGATCACTAGTGTGTGCTCGTGGCACGCACCTTGCCAGAGGTGCTGATGCCCTTCCACAGAGAGAAGTAGCAGATGAAGTAGACCGCCAGCAGACAGAGCGCCATGTCCCACTTGATGGGCCCCAGGTCATGCAGGCCCTCGCTCCCGTGCAGCTCCAGAATCGCCCGGCTGTTAAAAAATTGAATCATATTTAAGCCATGGTAGCCTACCGCCTCTCACGCAGAGGGTCGGGGGTTCGAATCCGGCTCGCACCTCTGAATTTATTTATGTGCGAAATTCAATTTGGATTTACCACTGAGCTTTTCGGCGTAAGAAAACAAGGATGTATGTGAAGTCCCCAATCCACCAACCAATATTTTTGAATTGTAGAGCTCTTATACTATAAGTTATTTTTTTGTTATTGTAGAACTAATTAGGTTAGTTATAAAAATGGGCGCAGCTCATAGACATAAATAGTACTTCGTATGGACCCGGCCTAACGTAGATACATGTCATGTTTCCCCACTTCATTGGTGTCCAATCCAAAGTTAAACTTATATCGTGACACTAAAGCTGGGTCACATTTTTTCAACAACGAGACGAGTTTTTAGATACTGAGAAACAGTTTCGAAAAAAGTTTTTTTAAAGACGCTTATTGTCACGCACGCTCGGTGACAGAACTTTGGATTGGACACCGTGGAAGTGGGGACATATTACGTTGTACGTTAGACCGGGTCTATATTATTTACGTCTATGGCGCAGCTGAAAATCAGCGCTGTGGCTCCGGGCCACAGTGTTATGCTGAGCTGTTAGCCCTTTCGGGTATTAAACTTTAATTTTAGTTCCTTTTATTTAAAATGAGGTTATAAATTATTTTAATATCTGTTGTTTCTTTTAAGTGGATCTGTATTTATTTTTTGTTCAAAATAGCCGAATAAATATATTTCATTTCATTTCATTTCACACTGGGCCCGCGTGGGGAATATACTCCAAACCCTCTCGTGATGAGAGGTGGCCTGTGCCCAGCAACGGGCCGTAAATAGGCAGTCGTAGTAGAAAAGGTAGATATTAGCAGAGGCAAGGAAATTATATAGATTGACAAGCTGTAGGTATGTGATCGATATTCAGAGCGCGTTTCAAATTTTCATACAGGCTACCTAGGCCGCCACATCTATTATCGCATTTAACACTGATTTCGGGCGTAAGTATGTTGATTAATATATTAGTAAGGTTGTTATTTCTAGGTGTAGGTCAGATTTCTTACTTTTTCTATGATTTTGCTTAAAAAAACCGCCTAGAAACTTCGTCAGAGTATGTCAAGTTCACTATAAAAATTGTCATTAAGTATTTAGGGCCCGGTTCAATTGACAATGACTTGTCGAAGCTTGTAGGCGGTTTTTTTCGGCTACAGTTTCCAAACACCTACTTTAGGAGGACTTACTTAGTTAACTGTGTATATTTGATTTTTAAGAAACGAGTGAGGAAGCTATCTTTTTATTAAGATTCAAAAATTCCCTGGCTTAAACAATATACAATAGAGTGCCTTATTTAGAACATTAGGACTAACTTGAAATACTCAGAAGCGGCGGAGGTGAAAGGCGTGGGAGCCGGCGCGAGCGCACCTGTCACGTTGCTCGAACTGCTGGCATTAGCTCCCAGGAATGCTGCGAACTGAAGGCAATAGATGTAAAATACAGCCATCGATAAAGTTGTCAATCACAAAGAACTCAAGGTACCCCATAGCTTTGTTAATTTTACTTTACCTACTTATTAGGTATAGGCAAAAAGCTCAGTTAAGCTTTCAGCTGAATGACCTTGTCTATGTAGAACAACATTTCATTTTTGACTTACGAGTACGCCTTTTTAGAATGAGGAGATTTCAATTTTAAGTATGAAATTTACGACTTAAAAAATACGTGTCAAGTGACGGGGGTCAAGATGTATTGTAGATCACAAAACAGCGATTTTTAGAAATCTTTTCTATCTGTCTGTTTGTCTGTCGGTCTGTTTTGAGTTAATCTCCAAAACCACTGAACCGATTTGAATGCAGTTTTCAAGGGTAGATAGAGCATCATTTGGAGCAACATATAAGCCATGATTAAAATCAGATGTCGGAAAGAAAAGTTATCAGCAATTTTATATTCCACGCGTACGAAGTCGCGGGCAGAAGCTAGTCTACAATAAAATAAAATGAAAATTTGTATGTCACCGGCTCACCGGCTTGCAGGCGGGCGTGTTCCACTCGTTGTCGCAGTTGGTCCACGGAAGCATGGTGGTGAACGAGGCGAAGAAGAAGCGCAGCGCCCAAGCAATGATCACGTTGTAATAGAAGTCCACGTAGAACGCTATCAGCACCACCGCGTACCCGATGCCTGGAGCGTACAAAGATTATCAACACACCCTAAGTAATGCATAAGTGGCACGCTGTCTTCTCGTATAATAGGGATGACGACAACTTTTTTTTCCTTAGTCTATCAGGAAGATTATTGAAAAGTATTGGACACGTTTTTTTTCTTTTCTCACGTAATCAAACTTATACGGAGATATATTGAGTTGAAATGTCGCGTGACGTCACGGTTAGGTACGATTTATACCTAACGGTGACGTAGTTAGCCCCCACTCTCCAACTTTAATGCGTTTTAACTCAGTCATTCTTTGTTAATTTGATAAAACAAAATATACGTATCTAATGTTTTTTTTATTACCTGACTGACGGACTAATTAGAATTTCGATGTCTTCACCCTGTCGTTATCCCTATCCAATGGGGACTATCGTTTCTTTGCTCACCCAGTTGGCGCCACTGTTGACCAAGGTCCAGAGGTAATAGCGTCAAAGGCGATTTTATAAGATCGGCGCCGCCGAAACCAAGTTTTAAATCTTGAATCTCATTAAGTTTATTAATTACCTATAAATAACTATCATCATATCGAGTAGCTATATGCCGCAATGTTGTGCAGTTACTTTCCATTTTGTTCGGTTTTTTTTTTGTTTCAAAGCGTTCACTTTAATTGCCAAATAATCCAGCGATAATTTCACGGAGGAGATCACTTTTCAATAGGTAAATTAGAGAAATTATAATTTATGTCACGAAGCCCGCCAAAACCAGTGAAAAGTGAATGTTATTGGACCTCATGCGACACTAGCGCCTCTAGTGGCAAATTCACACGCGATAGCCCCCATTCCAAGAAGCACATCCGTCCATCCGTGCGTCTCGCACATGCTAATACAAGTGTACGATTGGACTGGGCGGCGTTAGCTATCTCGCTCTATGTGTCAAACGAGAGGATTTACTGTTCACTTAGCGGTCACTTTTGACGTCCCCGAATACTAGGTTTATTCGCGAATCGATAAGGAGATTCATTTGCCGTGCGCTATAAAATCAGTTCGTGAACTCTGATAAACGCCATGTTCATCTAGGCACTACCCGCGTAAACACTCACACCCACCCGCACCCAGAGAGTAAGAGCTTCAAGGCTCGGCCAGGGTGCGCAAGACCAGCGACTAATACATTAAGCACTGATCCCATCGCCGACGATGAGCGAGAAGCTATCGACTGTTTCCTCGGAAAAAGAAGATATAGATCCTGTGTCGGCAAAAGGAGACACATACCTACACATATTCATAGTTGATCGCTGACGAGACGTGCGTTCCGTGACGTACCTAATAGTCGAAAGCCGAAAAAATATGCTATCTAGGTATTCCGTACAATATTGATTGCGTGATAGACAGACAATACGCAGCCTAAACTAATGCTGGGTCCAGGTCCAGCGGCTCTAATCAATATAAGTTTTGTGCTGTTGTGGAGGGCCAGTTCTTATCTGCCTTGTATTTCGAAGATACATAGTTTGTAAGCAGCAAGATGATGTGGGTCAGCGCATATCCCTGAACTTTAGTTAATATTTTTACAGTAAAGCGCAAAAGTAAACGTCACCTCCGTGCACACCAAATGTACCCAAGCCAAGAAAATCTAACATGAAAATTCCCCGCGCCGGTCAAACCCAAAAATCCTTTCTCCATGAACCTTTCCACTCCATTTGCAATTTTATTTCACTTGAAAAATCATATCGGGAGCCACTTTACACGCGACGTGACGACCGCGCGGAATGAAATCATCGCCTAAGCCTCGCAAATCTCCGACTCCTTTTAGTCCATACGGAGGCACTTAGGGGAGGAAATGGTGTCAATTATGGGGTAAGTGCCGGGGCGCTTATTATCGGAGCGGCGATATGGGACTTTCTTTTGTTGAAATTAAGTTTGAGAATAGGGGCTCCAGCCGGCGGACTGCAATCGGGTTGGTTCTTGGTTGATAAATTTTTAAATGTTATGTCTGTCACTTTCATTCTGAAAAGATAACTAGTGACAAATATCAGAGAAATATCGACTGTATTGCGTAATTGCACACACTATTTACTTACTTAATGCAAAGCTTGTTCACAAAAATGCATGTTGAGGGCCTCAACTTGAGGCGTTATAAAGAATATATATTCTTTATAACGCCATATGGACTTACTTAAGTTAGGTATTAAACTTTCGGTAAGCTTACAAATCTCTACATACTAACATAGCGTCGTCTAATTTGAAAAGATTTTGAAAACCAATATACACCATTGATCGCTTAAAACTGATTTAAGCAACTTATCGCGGCTGTGATAGGTACTTAAGTTATGTTCGCGGAGCGCGCTCTCTCTCGCTAAGTGCGTGATAACTCAGGATCTCAGACAGGACCTACGTGATGCGTCTCGTATCTACGATATCTATCGGGGGATATACGTGGGCTCTACCTACATCGTACAAAAAGTAAACACGTGAACACCCATCCGTATCAGTGCAAAAATTGATGAGTGTTTCGGACCATTCTCAGAGCACCACCAACACCATCGCTTCGCATCTCACCATAGAAGTAAATAATATAGACCCGGTCTAACGTACACGTAATATGTCCCCACTTCCACGGTGTCCAATCCAAAATTCTGTCACCGAGCGTGCGTGACAATAAGCGTTTTTAAAAAAACTTTTTTCGAAACTATTTCTCAGTATCTAAAAACTCGTCTCGTTGTTGAAAAAATGTGACCCAGCTTTAGTGTCACGATATAAGTTTGACTTTGGATTGGACACCAATGAAGTGGGGAAACATGCCATGTATCTACGTTAGGCCGGGTCCATACGAAGTATTATTTATGTCTATGCATCTCACCTATCGAATACGAGCAAATAATTAAACCAGACATAGGGTTTAGTAGCGTGATCATTAACTATCGGGACTTTTTAAGTTCCACTTAATTGTAAGCCCGTAATTAATTTTTGAAAAATTACCGAGCAGCAATGTAACGCAAACATGTAATCCACGGAGCTGTCAAAAACGATTATTGTATTGGTGGTTAGTGATAATAACTACGAGTATTTACAAACTGTTCCTAACTACTTTGGTTGATAAAGACTATGTACCAGTCCGGGGGGTGGTGGAGACTGGTCAAGGCCGGGATACATGAAAACGTAAGAGGGAGGCCTTTGCCCAGCAGTGCAGTGGGACATTGAATATCTTAAAGACTAGACTCCTAATAAATAAATAAATAAACACTTACTGCACAATAAATCACATGGTTCATAATGTTGTGTGGTTATTTCAGTAGCCTACACCACATTTAATATTTTGTAAGTGTTTATCAACAAGCTGTTGGCGACTGGTCGACGTGCCGCCTCCTCTACGAGTATGTTAGCCTTTTTACTCTTTTTATAATTCTGACCGTCGCCTGGAGACGGTTTGTTTAGGTCTTGCTTTTCCTTGATTGTCAGCAGTGAGGTTCCACTAAATTGTTTTAATCTTATTATACTCTTAATTCACTTCTACTTGTCTTCATTTTCCATTAAACCATAGTAGTCATACAGTCCACCGCTCTCACTAACATTTTGGTCCATTCTCACCGTAAATAGAACCATTTTCCGTATAAATTTTTTCATCTGTCATTACGTATCGAATTTTTTTTCACTGTTTACATTTGGTCGCTTTCACGTAGTTTTCACGTAATTTTAGTCTCATTTTAGAATATACTCACTTAGAACCTTTCATTCATTGTAGAATATATTCACAAACTATGGAGACACGTAGTAAAAGTAAAACTAACGCGAACCTCCCTGCCAACGTAACCGAACGGGCGCAGCGCGATCTCCGCGAACGATCACAGCGCGACAGCAGCCGGCCGGTTTCAGTCAAAACAGACAATGGGGATGCCTTGGCGCTGCCGCCAGCTAGTTTGAACATACAACCTACGAGCACCGCCAAACCTGACGTGGCACCTTGCTCAAGTGTTCATACTAGCACGCGTAACGAGGCGGGCGCCGAAGCACCCCCACAATCATGTGTTCACAGCAACCACAGCGGACGCACCAACTCATCGCGCTCCTCAGCCACCGTGCGCGCCCAGATGCTCGCGATTGAAGCGGAGTCACTCAGGCGCCGCGCAGAGCGAGAGCGGCAACAGGTGCAACGGGAGCGAGAGCTCGCCGCCCTGGAGTCCGAAGCAGAGCAGCGAGAACTACAAGCAAAACTCGCCGCCCTGGAAGCCTCAGATAAGTCAAATAAGTCATGTTTTTCGAGCAAAATATCTGAAAAACGTACGGCAAAATGGGTTTTCGAACAAAATGCAAACACGACAACGGTGGCACGCACGAACATACCTGGCGAGGCACAGAACGTTACGGTTCCCCACGCCAACACGGTCACGTTCCAAGCACCCGAAGTCAACCCAACAGAAATCGAAACGAATCCCACACGTCTACGACTTTCATCTGAGCCTTCACCAGATCCGATAAGCAAACTCGCTTATGCTATAAATGCTTTATCCAACAGGCCTAAGAAACCCGAACTGGTTTCTTTCTCGGGAGACGCAGGTCAATGGATGTCATTTAAAACAATCTATGAGCGAACTAAATTGAATTTTTCTCCGTCAGAGAACATAGATCGACTAAACAACGCACTCCGCGGCCCAGCCTATCAGTCCGTGGCGTCGCTTCTGTGGACATCGGGCGATCCAGACAGCGTCGTTAACGCCTTAGAGCAGACGTACGCGCGACCGGAGCTGCTGGTGGCACGTGAGGTCGCTGAACTGCGGAACGGCCCTAAGATAAGTACCGCAGAAGACCTAAACAGTTTAGCGAATAAACTTAGAAACTTCGTGACGACTCTCAAAATTCTAAAACAAAATGAATACTTATTTTCTCCCGAACTTTTTCGATGTATTTTACTTAAACTATCTGAATACACCAGAGCCAGATTCACGGATTTCGCCTTTGTTCTCACGCAAGAAGAACAAAACTGTTCGAAATTAGAGTCGTTGTCACGATTTCTTATAATTGAAGCCGACAAACAGCTCAAATACAACTTTGTTACCGACATTACAAGCAGGCCACATCAGCCTTGTGGAGCGCGATTGGCGCTCCCTAAATTTCAGCTAAGAAAGGAAACTGTGCACGCTACGGTGTCTAGTAACAAACAGACAGAGCGCTGTACGTATTGTAAACAAGGGCCACACGATATTAAGACCTGTAAAATTTTCCTTGGCCTTACAATAGACGACAGGTGGCGCTGGGTTCGAGAAAGCAAAACGTGCTACCGCTGTCTGAAAACCAACCCGCACACTTGGAACAACTGTCGCGCAAAACGTTGTGGAGTTAACGGATGTCTCAGACGTCACAATGCACTACTTCATGGCGTAGCGACATCCAGTGCGGATTCTAACATGGCACCTGCTTTCGACGGACAGTGCAACCTAACCCTGTCAGCCACTCCTCTACCGACTTCTAACGTAGTTAGCGCCCCTATTGAAACCGAACACGTCACAACTGCGAATTCTCATCCCTTACTCAACGTAACAGGAACCCCACCAACCACGACACGTCCTCGTGGCCTACTAAAAGTGGTTCCAGTCGTGGTTGAGGGTCCCGACGGAGAGTTCAAGACTACAGCGCTACTCGACGAGGGCAGTACGGCGACGCTGATCGACGGTGAGGTAGCGGCGCACATCGGAGCGACAGCCAGCCGTCAGGAGCGTCTTCGCATCGAAGGCGTCAGCGGTATGGCAAAAGAGCTCGACGTAAGTTATGTCAATTT
Organism: Aethes cnicana; assembly: GCA_963971205.1. NCBI lineage: Eukaryota > Metazoa > Arthropoda > Insecta > Lepidoptera > Tortricidae > Aethes > Aethes cnicana. The sequence goes on along the minus strand of OZ020278.1, from coordinate 11,323,422 downwards.
TCATATACGCGGATTAAACCAAACTGAGCGGCACTTGGTAACAGACGCGCGAGCAATTACGCCGTTAGGTCTACGCGTACAAAACCAATCTAAGATTGATTTCGCGGCCTACGATCACTTATCCGATTTAACCGAGGATCTTTCACACGCCGACGTCGCGCCTACTGTCCTCATCGGTGCGCCCGATTGGCACTTGTCACTGAGTCGCGAAGTGAGAAGCGGAAAGAAAAACGAACCGGTTGCTTCAAGAACCTTGTTGGGTTGGGTACTTCACGGTGCACTATCTGTCTCTTCCAAGCCGCTCGATTTCGTCAATCATGTCTCTAGTGATTTAGACACCTTAATCAAAAGGCAATATGATATCGACGCATTGGGCGTAACGAAAAACGTTCCGCGCGTAAATGAAGACGACAAACGCGCTATAGACATAATCGAATCCACAGCGCGGCAGCTCGACGACGGCCACTTTGAAGTCGGCTTGCCATGGAAGAAAGACCTGCCTAAATTCATTCCGGACAGTTACCCGCAAGCGCTTTCTCGACTCCACGCCCTTGAACGTCAAATGTCCAAGGACGCATCTTTCGCCACCGCCTTCCAACAATTTATCGATGGCGTTATCGGCAAAGGTTACGCCGAGCCGTGCGACCCGACAACCTACCACCAACGACTCCCGCCAAACAGCTCTTGTATCGACGCACATGGCTTCATCCGGTGGTACCTACCTATTTTTGGAGTTTTTCATCCGCAAAAAAAGAAGCTCAGAGCAGTTCACGACGCTGCCGCCGCAACTAAAGGTGTAAGTCTCAACAGTATGCTGCTTCAAGGCCCCGACCTACTTTGCTCCTTGCTCGACATATTGTTCCGCTTCAGAGAGGGAGCCGTAGCGCTCAATGCTGACATAAGGGAGATGTTCCCACAAATCAAGATCGCGCCAAGGGACAGAGACGCCCAACGTTTTCTTTGGCGCGATAAAGACGGCAACATAGTGGAATTTCGCATGTCGTCAATGATTTTTGGAGCAGTGTCAAGCCCATTCGTCGCGCTTTACATAAAAAATAAAAACGCCAAGATGTTCGAGACAAGCCACCCCGCCGCGTGCAACGCCATATTGTTCGACCATTACATGGACGACTACCTCGGCAGCCACAACAACGCGACGGACGCAGCGCAGCTGGCTTCCGACGTAGTTGAGGTCCACAAAGCTTGCG